>WBMW01003713.1:548441-569449 GCA_013396635.1 Penelope pileata | reverse complement strand
GACTCTCATGGTCCTCTCTGGTATAACTAAAAAAATAGTAGATGCCAACTTTGACATTGAAAACATACAAAGCAGCACTGAACAAGATTTGGAACAAGTACTGGTGCTAGCACTGACCAACCTCCTGATGAAATGCTCCTTCTTGGTGGCCAAGTATTTACTTTTCACTAATGCAGGTGTATTTTATCATGCAGTACTGCTTTCTAGACTGCTTTTTGAGTCATCTAACTTGCTAGGATATTGCTGAAAGAGGATCTAGCCAAGCTTGCTGTGGTAGCGGTGAGATGTGCCACTTGACAAAGTGTACTAACTGCAGGGAGTGTAGACACCAGGCCTGGGATTAAGACTTTCCATATATGCTTACATGTTCCATATATGCTTGCATGCATATCTCATTTTTGAGCAGTTATGCTATAAAATAAAGGAACTAAATCCCTCTCTGGAGATGCTTCTCTGATGAAATTGGATACTTTAGAAGCTAAAACTAGAGGAATGGTCTAAGTCTGGCAGGGTGACCCCATTCTTGGTGAATGTACCTGGCTGCTTATGCTTCCCAGCATCACCTGAGCCAGGTTGCCAAACTCGGAAAGAAATTTTCAGCACAACATTTGCCCTGGTTTTGTCTGGGATAGAGCTAATTTTCTTCCTAGTAGCTGATATTTTGTTTTGGTTTTAGGATGAGAAGAATGTTGATAACACACTGGTTCAGTTGTTGTTGAGCAGTGCTTGCACTAAGTCAAGGACATTTCAGCTTCTCACGGTGCCTGCCAGTGAGGAGCTGGGGGTGCACGAGAAGCTGCAGTGGGGGGTGCGCAGCCAGGACAGATGAACCAAAAGCACCAAAGGCATATTCCATAGCACATGATGCCTTGCTCAGTAATCAAACTGGGGGTGTTGGCCAGGTGGGCTACCACTGCTGGCTGGGACTGGCTGGTCATCGCTCAGCTGGTAGTGAGCAACTGTGTTGTGCATCACTTGCTCTTTTTTTTTTTTTTTCCCTTTTCCCCTTTCTCATTAAACTGTATCTCAACCCAAGAGTTGTCTCACTTTCACTTTTCTGATTCTCTACCCCATATCCTACTGTGGCGGAGTGAGTGAGTGGCTGTGCGTGCCTGGCTGGTGATGTGTCCCTGTACCACCTGAGCCAGGTTGCCAAATACAGAGAGGAACTTTCAGCACAACTCCCCAGGGAACGGGAGATCTGTGTGGAGAAAAGCACTGGTTTCATTCCAGGAAGAAACATCACACAGAGGTGGACAATATTTTACCTTCTCTTGGAAGATCGCTCGTGGCATCCAGAGCCTAAAATAAAATTAAAACAAATTATCAGCAACTGATTTGACATTCCGGTAATTGTTTCAAAGCTCTAGTTAGGACTGCAATTTTTATTCACCTTTGTGCGAACTAATTTTTCCTCCAATGCTTCCTGTTCAGCAGTGACTGCTGTTTCAGGCTCTGTGACAATCAACTTCAATTTCCCTTTTTCTCCCAAATCCAGCTCATGACTCTGTCTCTCAAGAACTTGTTGCTTCACTAAGGAAAACCAAAGAGAACAGTGACAATCTGAATAGAAAAGAAACTTAAAAAAAAATTAAATGATGTGGTACTTCTCTACTGGTACGTTAGGACTCATACACTGCCCCGGGAAATAAAAGAGCTTTAAGCTCATGACGCTAACATGGCATGCAGGGGGCTTTCTTCCTGGACGGAAAGGAAACAATTACAGAGGATATTACAGCAACAGAACATCACAGACACAAAGCTCCAAAGCTCAGCCCTGCCCGCTCCGCCCCAGCAAACATTTCCTGGCCTGTGTGAGGGCTGCATCCCCAGGGCAGGAGCCCCAGGACTGGCCTCATGCCTTAAAACACCTTCTAGAAGCCAGTGCCAAAGCAGCAACATGGGGCTTCGTTCCCTCAACTTACCAGCTGGGGAGAGCCAACAACTGGGAAGCATGATAAGACAGAAAAAATTATATAAGCATAAATGTATGCACATATATGTATATGCATCTGTATGCGTATATTTGACGTAACTGCAATCGAGTGCTTCCTACCCTGCTGCATATATTTTGTATTTCTATCATAAATCTGTAATTAGAGTATATATTGACAGTTTTTTGATACTACAAGATGTATTACAACATACATGCCGACACCAAGCCAGCATTTCCCGGTCCCCCCGCAGTGCCGCTCCCCGTCCCCCTCTCCCGTCCCGTCCCGTCCCGTCCCGGCACCGCTCACCATCGGGGCGGGTGAAGCAGACGAGGAGCTGCCCGCCCCCCCCCCGCAGCTCGCACTCGCCGCCGCCCGAGCGCTTGGGGCTCTGGAAGTAGAGCAGCAGCTTCTTGCGCAGCGCGGCCGGGGGCTCGGCGGGGCCCCAGGCGCCGCGCACCAGCAGCGGGAAGGAGCCCGGCCGCGGGGCCGCCATGTCCGCCTCTCCCCGCCCGAGCCGCTTTCGCTTTCATTTCTCCGGCGCTGAGCGGGGCGGACCGGCCCGGGACATTTCCAGGCATCGGCAGCCTGCGAGGTCAAGGCCGGCGGGGAGTCCCTGGGCGCGGCCGGGCTGTAGTGCTGCATGGGGCTGTTGTGGCCAAAGTGCAGGACCCTGCACTTGGTCTTGTTACAGCTCATCCAATTGGCCTCAGCCCATCCACCCGGCCTGTCCAGATCCCTCTGTAGAACCTTCCTACCCTCAGGCAGATCGACACTTCTCCCAGCTTGGTGACATCTGCAAACATACCTAGGGTGCACTCAGTCCGTGACCTTCCCCAATACCGAGGTCACGCCAACAGGCCTGCAGTTCCCTGGGTCCTCCTGACCCTTCTCGTAGATGGGTGTCACCCTCTAGTTGTCTGGGGCCTCCACGGTTGACTGGGACTGCTGATAAATGATGGAAAGCAGATTGGCAATCACTTCTGCCAGCTCCCTCAGTACCCTCACATGGCCCCATGGACTTGTGACAGTCCAGGTGGAGTAGCAGGTCACTGTTTCCTCCTGAATCACGGCGAGCTTTTTCTGCTCCCCATCCCTGTCATCCAGATCAGGGGGCTGACTACCCTGAGGATAACTGTATTAAAGACAGAAGAAAAGAAGGCATTGAGTACCTCAGCCTTTTCCACATCCTTGGTGGCAATGTTCCCCACTGCATCCAATGAAGGATGGAGATTCTCCTTGGACCTCTTTTTGCTGTTAATACATATTTGTAAAAACACTTTTTGCTATCTTTTACAACAGTGGCCAGATTAAGTTCTAGCTGGGCTTTCACCTTTCTTATTTTGTCTGCATATCCTAGCAACATCCTTGTACTCTGCCCAAGTCACCTGCACCTCTACTTCCAAAGGTGGTAAACTCTTTTTCCCTAAAGTCTCAGCCAAAGCTCACTGTTCAGCCATGCCAGTCTTCTTCCACACTGGCCAGTCTTACAGCACATGAGGACAGCCTGCTCCCACCTTTAAGATTTCCTTCTTGAGGCACACCCAGCCCTCCTGGACTCCTTTGCCCTTCAGGACTGTCTCCCAAGGGACTCTCCCAGCCAACGCCCTAAACAGTCCTTTCAATCTACGTAATAAACCCTCAGTAACGCTGGAGAAAAGCTGCTTGCTTTCAGAACCCTAGATGAAATTTCATTTTAGAATGGTTGCAGGGGATATATGAAAACTATATTAGCATTTCAACTAGTAGCAAGCTATCAGAAGTAATTGATGATTTTCTCCTAACCATCCAACCAAATAACAAGACAAACATGATAAATTCAGTGGAGCCAAGGATTGTTAAGAAGTTGGATGTGCTGCGTTATATTGCTGCGCTTTCCTCTTCCAACATGAAACTGAACTTTGGCTTGATTAATGATTACCCCTTTGAAATAACCTGGTCACTCAACCTTTATCGAAAAGGCCTTTAAAAAGCCCCACCCCTGCCTTTCTTTGCCCTGTTCTTTTCTCCTTAAGATCTCAGGAAGGGCACTACAGCTGGTGTACAACAACAGAAATACTTTCCCAACTTATATTTTTCCAGCTTTTTTAGGCTACACACCCTAGGTAGTAACTAATGGTGGGAAGTTGGGTCAGGTTTACAGAACCTCTTACTGACCAGGCTGGGAAGGCTATGACATTCAAAGCAAGTAAATCCAAGTTAGAGACATCAATCACCAAGCACTCAGTAACTGACCTTTTGAAAACCAATGCTAAATGTCCAGAGCTTGTCTTAGACAAACACAAGCCATTAAGTACAATTAAGTTCATTTATTGAGAACTGTAAATGACAGCCCGCATCGTAATTTACAACAGAGTGTAATGCATCACCAAGCAGTCAGTCATTGGCTAAGAGAATCTTTCACTCCCCCACCAACGCTACCCCCTTCTTACTGCAACTGGGATGGCCAGAATGCTGCATGGGAAGGTCAAGATAGTGTAAGGGGTGGAGGCACAGGAGTGTGGGATTTGTACTGAAAACTGCTGTGAGGTTGCATGTCAGACTGAACTCATGTTAAGAACATTCAGTTACTCTGAGTGGGGAAAAAAAAGTAGCCTATGTCAATGCTATCAAAAAGTGCCAGGGGTTGCTTAAATGTAAACAAGCCTTTAGAAGTTAATTTTGCAAAGCCATTCATACTTTTCACTGCGTATTTGGTTAATCTGCAGGACAGATTTATAAAATAAAGGCAAAGAGATATGCAATGGTGGCTGTAATCAAAATGCTCATCTAGTGAAAGTGATAAGGTATTCTGGGTAAGCTTGAATGTCATTAAATATGACAAACATGGATGGATTCTTCACATTATCAGTTGAACTATCAAACAGATCCAGAGAGTTGCCAGTGCTTTTTGCTGCTGGAGTAATTGCTCCACTTTTGCCCTGGGAATATTCCCCCACAAGGACTCGAGCCAGGTACATGTACTTCTTCCCATTCGCGTCTGGCTTAGAGTAGGTGTCACTAGCAGAATAGGAGGCATTAACAGCGAAGTAAGTTCCGTTTCCATAGCATGCAGCTGTAGTCAGAGAAAAAAAAAAAAAAGGATAAGCATTTCATTAATAGCAATCACTGCCAAGAGATCCGCAGGCTCTAAAGATGGCAATTATGTTTTCTATTTGCACTAGGGAGATTCTACAAAACAAATAATTTTGCATACTGGGCAGGGCTACACAGATAGCACGGCAAATTAGGCCTAGCCATATTCAGGGAAAGGAGTAGTTCTGAAATTCACGTTACCGTGCGCTCCAGCATAGCCCCGGTTAAATCCACAGCTGTTAATCAAGGGTAATGAACCCACACTTGTCCCATGAAACAGGAACTTCTCATTATTTCTGTTGCCATTTTTGTCATCCATTTGACGCTTCTTTATTTGGTAGGCCTTCCACAAATATGAGTTCTGTACCCTTTCAATCTACAAAGTGTTAAAATAAGATATTCCTTTTTTTAGCTTGCTGTCATGAAAAGCATCAATGCATCAACCATTCAGCGTTCCAAGATTCCTCCTAACTACAACACATGGATACTAGATTATTTAATATGTTGGGCACATGACTCCAGACTTCAGCATGATAGACAGCAGAACCCAACCCAGAATGCAAAGAATCCATGGGAAATAACATAGGATAGTTTTGCAGGTTTCTGGATCATACACAAAACATCCACCTGTCAGGTGCACACTGCTTAAAGGTCATAAAGATCACAGGTAGTAAATAACTGGGTGGTTATTGATGGTTTTGTGCATCCTTTACAGACAATTATTAAAAAAATCAAGTCAATTAGGAAAGCAGGACAAATGTGTCTATTTCTTTTGCCATGAAGATTTGTCCAACAAATCCCAATGGAATTTATTTTTCCACTGTTTACTAGTCATTGTTCATCACCTCTATTTATGATTAGAAATGACGACACGCTTTTACCTTTTCAATTTTTAGTGACTGACAGGTCTTCAGAAAGCTTGCCTCCACCTGTTTGTAGTCTTTTGTATCTGGCTTTAGTTGCACCACTCTAAGTTGCTCATTTTGCATATCATCCCATGTTTCAGGGAGTACTGTTGATTCTTGATCTGCAGAAGAAACATGTCAATCATTTACCCAAATCCCCTGCATAAAGTGAAATATACCCTCCTACAAACCCTTCTGAAAACTTGTACATCCACCTTATCACTACTGCCTGTTGGCTTTTGTCAGCCAAGAGTATTTCTTTTAGAAACAAGGAAACAAAACAAAGCAAACAAACAAACAAAACCCTCAAGAGTAGGATGTTTTAATTTCCAGGTTGTTACTGCACTGGCAATTGATGTGTTGGAATGGACAGCTCCTAAACAAATCTGTTCTCCTTCATAATTCAAGAAGGATCCTTCACAACATCTTTATTTGCCTTCTGCCCACGTTAGGGAGGAAACAGGTACTGTTAATTCTCAACATCTAGGAGCAAAGTGTCCAAACGAGGAAAATGAAGTTAGAAACTCCAAGAATATTCTCTTTGCCTGAAAAGCAGAGTTCTTCCCTTCTCTCATTTCGCATGGAGCTCTGTTGTCAGTCACTAATGCTGACTGATGCTTACACTAGGGACATCCAGTATGTTAGGTTCCATGAAATCAAGAGGGCTTCATCTTTTCGAAAGCAATGTATTCTTGGTAATAGAACAAGAATAAATAGAAATCTGACAGAACATGTAAGACGCTGGGAGTCGCACGGCTACTTGGACACCTGTCAACCTACATTTCCAAGCGTTAAATGGAAAATAAAGATTAAGATATATTAAGATATAAAACATGCCCCTGTAAAACTGAGTGACAGCAGGATGAAGAAAAGTAATCCACTGGGAAATGTCCTGTATGGACAAGAGAAAGATAGCTCTTTGTAATGTAAATAACTGATAGTAAATAGAAGAGAGTGCATCTGAAGAACACAAATGAACTAGCTGAGATCTAGAATGACAACTGCTACAAGCACATCTAATTATTGCCAGTAAACCTGTTAAGAACCTCTGAATGCGTTACCTACATTTCCAACAGTTTTAAAAAACTGCACAACTCTTATTTTCATTTCCCACTCCAATTCCTACCTACATTCTCCAGAAGTCGATAAATAACACCTAACAATAATCTACATATTCTTCCTGTTTCTTACTCCGCCTAGGCTAGATGCAACCTAGTTCTGTGTGTGAATATCAATCCATCAAGATGCTTTCACTTACCTCCAGATTTATCAACACGTACAAGGTTTCTACGTTGTCCTCTCTCACCTGTAGCGTATCTACCTCCCAGATTCACCGTGTATTTTTTATTTTTAATGATGACTGAAATATCTTTCTGCTTTTGTAGAAAAGCGTTTTCCAAGTGCATATTTGTCAGGCTGTCAAAGGGCGCATAGGAATCTTCGTCCAAATATTTCCACTCAACTAAACTTTTTAAAAGTTCTGCCTTGATCTCTTCATGTTTAGCAGCTTTTACCCTGTGGATCATGTCTTGAATACTTGAGTACGCAAACCAGACATCTTTGCTAACTCCTGAAATTCGAATAAAGTTGCTTCCCAAGAAAAGAGCAATATTTAATCTCTTTTGTAGGTCACGAAGCTCCTCAATCTCTGCAACACCAAAATCCAAGATGGACTCATCTGTGATTTCCTTTTCAAACTGTTCCTTTAAAATTGTACTTTTCAACCAAGTTTCCGTTTCTTCCACTTGTTTTTTGTTTTCACCACAAATCTGAATAACAGCCAGATCAATTTTCTTTTCCAAAACTGCCTTCTGTTTTTGTTTCGGAGGATGTTTCTCAGGAATCAGGAATGCTACATTGAAATATACAGATGCTGTAATTAATACCAACCATTCTCAGCTGGTGCTAAACAAATTCATCTATAACCTCTATTTAAAAGTGACATCTACTTACATACTATCTTGGAAAAAACCGATTTGATCTTAGTTTTACCAAGGCTTTCTCTTTTTTTCATGCTTGTATGGAACACACTCAGCATATGTGGCTGAAAGATGACAACTTTAATAGTTTTCACAGATGGAGTAGAGTTCCTCCTTGCAAAGTCAATTACTGCATCCATCATCTCATCAGCTACTACATCTGGAGCGCGGCCTGCCTGACCTGGAACAGGTTTTAAAGGCAAAACATTTATAAAGGATTATAACATCTATAAAAGAATAGTTACGATCATTCCTTTAATCACTTGGATCACAAGTGACTCACAAGTAATTTCAGGTTGGCGATTTAGAAACGCTTTCCATCTATCAGGAAAAGGAAGTTCAAGACCATCTTTCCAGAAAGAGGAAAAAAAGAAAAGGAAACTTACTATTACTGACACAGTAACTGATAAGATAATGATGTTGATGACATAAGCCTGGCTACCCAATAAACCAGAGGGCTGACACTCAATAGGCCAGCATGCAACTCTTTCTCCTAGAGCAGCTCTAGTTTTATTCATCCAAGAGGTCCTTTCATGTTGATATCCTATATCTGCATTCTCTTACTCTACATTATTTTACTGATCTAGCTAAAAAGAACAACAAGACAAAAACAGGTGAGCTGACATTTTTGACAGGTTCACATTCCATCCATATCAACCCCACTTGTGCATCTGCTGGACAGAATTTCATCATCTACTGATTTCACCAATGGAGAATGAGCTACCCACACATACCAGGCTGCTGTGACAAATACTTAGGGTTCTCCATAAAAGTATAGGCATACCTTCGAATCCTTGTTAGCAAAGAAGCATCAGCTCACGAGTACTCATCCTCTTTACCTACTTTCTGACTGCAAAGTGAAGCCTTCATAAGTTTCCGGTGACGGTTTTAAAGTCTGCAGTTTCTGAATGTATTTTCACCAAAGAACCCTTCCAGACAAACGAATCACTTCAGCCCTGAGATCAGCAGAATTGCATGTACTGAACCAGTTCAGAAAGGAGACACAAACCTGTTCCAATCGCTGGGAAGGTGACAGAGGTATACTGTTGTAATTCACATTCCTGAAGCACTCGGGAGACTGGCACCTTGATATCATCTTGGGCAACAAAATGAATTATTTTTTTGCATGGTAGACTTCCTGCTTGGGTGACTATATAGCCATCATTATGTTGCAAGGCTGAAATGTAAGTGGGAGAAAGTAAACGATCTACAATTATTTATAATATAGATGTGCATTAATCCTCATTAGAGGATAATAAATGATGACAAATACACCCCAGGATAAGCTTCAAGTCTCTTTCCACATGCTGATAAACTCCCCCTCTCTTTATTTTTGCTTTCTGGCATTCACTTTATGTTTGTGAAATATTTGCCTTGTTTGTCAAATAAGCTTTGTGTGTCTTTGTCAAGTTTGCTCTGCAGATGTGGAGATCTTCACGCAGACGAGGTACTATACTCAGTCTTTACAGAAGACCTCTCACTTCCTCCATGTAATTTTTTCCCTTGGTTGATCTTCTGAGCTGACCTCCACACTACTGGCCATTTTCACACTTCCCTTGTTTTGCAGGCTTTTAAACCACGTACTTTTCCATCCTTACTCCCCATTTGTTGTGTTTACTATTCACTAGCTGAATTTCGTCCACAAATAAATGCCTCCTCTGAGGCAGGAACTCAGATTTTCTCTCTTGGTCACAAAGAGGAATATGAAAACAACAGTAAACATTTTCTCACTCAGGGATAAGAAAAGAAGTTGCAGGTAGAATGTCGCTCCCAACGAGGTATGGCTTCTCTATTAACAGTGCTGCTAACACCGTCCCCAGCTCATAACTCTGTCCTCTGTAGACTTATTCCAGTAAAACTTTGAACGATATAGACCAAGCGGATGTGATCACAGATAGATCTAGTTCTTTACATATGCTTAGATGCTCCTTCTTCTTGAAAATCTCTTTTCCTTCCCTTGTTAGATGTTTTACACATATCACATTAACTGGCTAAAGACTAGCTGATGTGACAGTGTGTTAAGCACTGAGAAAGTATTCCAGCAAACTCCCTGCCATGAAAGAATGCCTTCAGAAAGGTCAGAAAAGTTGCACCATACCTAGTTCAGCACATTCATCTTCAACTGCTTTCCCAGCACCTTCCAGAATTGCTTTAGAGACACCTGAAGTGAGAAGAGGCATATAATTCCACTGTTACTGCTGTTAATTTCAGGAAAGCCCCGTCTAGGGCAGAACCAGATACTCCATATTCTCTCATTTCTGAGAAAAGTACAGGCTATAATTGAAAAGTATTGTTTAAATTTTAGGCTTATGCTTTTCAAGTCAAAATGATGTCTTGAGTACCTAAAAAGCTTCACTGAGGGCAAAACTTCAATAAGGTTTGTCTTCTTTAGTCTAAGAGATGTTCTATAAAAAGATTCTATTGAAAAATTAAAATAATTAGTTTCACTTTTCTGCAACTCTTAAACATGCCATCCCCTGTAGCATAGAATAACCAAAAAAAAAAAAAAAAGAAAAGAAAAAGAAAAGGCTCCCTACTCTCCTTATCCCACTGTACCAACCACATGTACTGTTTTAACGTGTAGTACCAACTGAAGTACCTGATTTGAGGTTGAAATTTTGGTTCGTTACATTTACAATGACATCTCCCGTTTCCTTGGTAATATCACCAGCAGCCACCTGAAACACGATGGAGCCAATTGTCATTTCGTATACATCCGGTGCTGGGGTTGAAATAGGACCAAAGAAAGCTGCAGGAAAGAAATACAGACACTGAGCAGAGGAGCACTGATGGGTACAACACCTACAGAGAACAGTTTGGCTCTGGACTCTGTCTGAGAAGAATACTGCCCGCATCATTGACTGAAAATCATTCCTTCTCACAGGTCCTTCTCAGACCAACCTTCACCTATTTCTGTCATTGCTATTTATGCTGAAATAGCAGGAAAAGAAACCCATGTTTTAGTGCATATCTGGCATAGAGACATTTCTTTACAATATTAATTATATCTGTCTTTGTGAATCGTGGAGGTATGACAGCAGCAAGCTTGGCAAGTCTCGCTCCTTTGCTCCTGCCTCACAAGGAGTTTTCGGGCGGGTTCTTCACCACATTGTAAAAACTTGATCAAGTTTTCAACAAATACTCATTTTTCTACACTCTGCAGTTCCATTAGGCTGGATAGCACCAAAAACATTGGTTTTACTATTGGTTTGAACATAAGAGATTTGAGAGCATTCCAAAGAGGCCCCTCCAAGAACTGACCAGCCTTCCCAGGAGTTGAAGGAGGAGACTGCAGCAGGAAATAAAAAAGCCTCACTTGTGCCCTCTGCTATCTTTTTTGTAGAGACACTTCATCCAGATAACGAATGACAGGAACATTTTTCCTTAGCATCTCCAGCACTGTTTCAGACATTACATTCATCCTGAAAATGTTATATACCGTCTTTACACTTGGACTTCGGGCATGGCATGCTCACCAACATCTCAGTATCCATAACAAATACACTCCCTGGAAAATTTAGAAGCTAAAAAAAATAATTCAAAAAAACCCAACCACCAAGAGCACAACTTCTTTACCTGTGCCATTGCTAGCCTCATCTGAAGCAGCCTTGTTTCCATTATTGCCACACCGCCTCTCAAATTCAGCTGAAAATTCCTACAAAAGGAAACTACAAGTCAACCCTTGTAGAAGTCTGCAAGTTACACAGTAGAAATAAGGGTTTGAGAAGTAAAAGTGAATTCTCATTAAGCTCTTTCTAACTGTTTTTTTACTTCATATCATCTGCCACAATGTCGATGACAAGTCTTGACACACAGTCCTTGTCTGAGAGCAAGGTCATTCTGTGGGAGCAACAGGCAAAATCGATAGATAATCAAGTCAAAACACTAGTTAGCATTCCAGAGAGATATATTAACAGATGGCAGCCTTACACCGAGGGACTAATTTACAATAACTCAAGTCTTGCAGCTAATGCCACCACTTCTCTATGTATGATAGCTCAGGCTTTGGCACACTGGCCTTTAAAAAATATTAGCTACTGCACAAAGTAGCAGAGTTCACGAGATGCCAAAACGTTTATTTGGATATTACTTCACAATGTGATGACTCCCTTTTGAGAGATTCACGTGTAGAATGAGTAACCTGCGCAAAAGCATACAAAACCTGTTCCAATGTGGCACTGAAGATATACCATGAGATAGACCTAAACAGAACAGCATGTAATTGAGAGAGAAAAGCATGGTAACTCACCTGAATATTATTTGTGTCTTTTGGATGCAAGAGAAAGTGAACTTCCTTAAGCGAATTTATTCTCTTTTTACCACTGAATTCATATACTTTGTCAAACAGCAATTTAGCAACAACAGGTGATGGGAATCCTAAGTTCCCTGTTCCAATCGCTGGGAAAGTAATTGAATTTAAAGACATTTCCTCAGCAGTCTGCAGGCATTCCGTGATGATGTTGCCCAAGATCTGTAAGGCACAATTATTTTTGCAATTACTGGAAGTTAGTTTCTCCAGAATGTGCAATTCAGCGCTTGCCCTTTTAGCTAGCTCAAAGCATTAAAATACGACCACATACATCAGAAAGAACACATCAGTCAGTCAAGAAGGGATAAGCAACACAGCTAAATAGTAGCCCAAACTCACTTGTCTCCTATGATAGTCTCCTTCATTTCAAAGGAGAAGTGGCAGTAAATCTGCTATAAAGCCCAGTCAAATTAAGAGTTCAGGCAAATAAAAACCCTCATACCTTCTCTGCAGATGCATTTCCCTGTTGCCATGCAGCTGTGACAGCATGAAACACATAACTGCAACCCAGATTGTAACCTTTTGTTGTGAACACAGACCCGTCATCAGGTGTTTTTCTTAGGCCTTCTTCATTTAAGTCTGTCTGAAGCCTTGGCCCTGCCTTGCTTAGCAAAGCTTTGGCGAGCGGTCCTTTCTCAAGATGTAGATCTTTGGCAATGCTGATGACAACAACATCAGTCTGAAAAACACACAAGCAAAAACTCCAGCTTTAAGTATCAAGTTTAAGTCTTGCATTGATTAATCAAATACGTCTCTCCTGCTGATTTACAAACTAAAGTTCTGGGGCAGCAGTTGGAGTGAACAAAGTTTTGGAATAAAACAGAGAAGATGTGCACAGTTGTAATATCACGAGCGTGCCTGAAGCAATGTAAAAGCTGAGTTAAAAGTAGAATTTGTTTCAACCTGATAGAAAAAGTTAGAAATCTGCATTCCCAGTCCCCCAGATCAATATCCTACAGATGCAGGGCCAGCCAGGCTGGCTCTGGGCTGAGGACTCAGTAGTCCAGGCACAGATCAGCTGTGCTGCTCTGGGACACAATGATCCAAGAGCAGCCAAGCCACTCTCAGGGGCAGGGTACTCACTAACAGGTGCTGAGCACTCACTTCTGTTTCTGCACTAGCACCATCTTTTCGCTGCACTCCTGCAATCAGCATTTCCAGACAATGGACTCTGGGGTTTTTTTGTTTTGCTTCCGTCTCTTCCCCTTTTTATATTTTAAAAAATTGCTTTACTTCAAACTGGGCAAACAGCCAATAACTTAAAACACTTACTGCAGCATCTTCAATGCTTCCTTTTTTCAGCATGATGTTGAGACCTTCCTCAGTTGTTACCAGTGCAAAGTTCATGCTGCTTTGAGAAGCTGTCCTTTCGCACGGCTGCTGAACTGCGTTGGTCTGATGCCCTGACCCGAAAGGAGGCACGTTATCTGAAAACACTTCTTTCAGTGCCTTGATGAAAGACTGAACATTATCCTCTATGGTATCCACAAGATGAATCTCCTTCAAGCTGCTTTCCCCACAAGATTCTTCCAGGGTCTCCTTGATGGCCAACACAATTGATTTTGTACATTTCTGCAGCGGGAAGCCAAAAATCCCTCCGCTTACAGAAGGGAAAGCTATGGAGCGATGATTATATGTTTCAGCTAGCTGGAGACTCTTTTTAATTGCCCTTTTTAAGAAGTGCACACACTTTCCTGCATCCTGCTCGCTCCACCTGGGCCCAACAGCGTGGATGACCTGTTTGCAGGGCAGTTTCCCCGCTCCCGTGATAACCGCGCACCCGGGCTGCAGACGCCCGTGCTTCCTCACCACCTCATCACACTCTGTTTGCAGCTCTGGGCCAGCAGCTTGTAGCAGTGCTGCAGCAAGGCCGCCAATGTGCTTTAAGTCTTCGTTTGATGCATTTACCACGACATCAACGTGATGCGTGCACAAGTTACCCTTATAAACTGCTATTAAGACTCCATCTGCGGTCAGCTGTGTATAGAGCTTGCCTACGTTACTGTGTTCTTGTTGTCCTTCCAGATATTCTTCTGGCTGCTCTTCCAGCCTGATTAAACAGTTAAACTCATGTTTCACACTACCAGCAAAAAAACGTTCTCTTTCCTTGAAATAGGACTTGGCTCCCGGCTCGTTGATTACCACACGCTTATAATGCAGGCTGGACAGAATTTGCTCAACTAGGGTGGCTCCCCTCAGCACTTCTCTTCTTGGTCCACTCAAGGATATAACTCTACATTTCTTCTGTGTGCTGAAGTCAATTTTCACACCTCTGCTCTTTAAGTCATCCAAGACAGAGGTCTTCTCTTTCTCAATGTACATTATGACTGCTGTGGGCTTTCCTCCAATGACCTTTTCTATTTGTGTGTTTTCATCTACAAAGTTAAAAAGTTCTTCAAAGGCTTTTGCTACTGCTTGAGAACAACCAGCAACAACAATCTCACTCCCTTCCTGAGTAACTGTTACAGCTTCATTAGAGCAGTTCTGCTTGGTGAGCATTGTCCATTCCTCCTTCTGGAGGACTGACTCATCCTCCAAGGCAATGGTTTTATAGTCCAGTTCCTTCTTTAGTTCTTCTTCTGCTTTTAGGAGAGCTTCATTGGAATTTCCTTTCAGGATGACACCACCTGGGCCAAGCTCATAAAAGACACTAATGTGTTTTGACATAAACAGGCTCTGTGACAGAGTTTCGTTATCAATATGTCGTAAAAACCGGAAAACCAAAGGGTGGATATCAACAGTTTTCTTTGCCATTTTGTGCATAGTATCCAATATCTCCCCTTTGACTTTATAAACTTCCTCAGGCACTCCACATAGGTTAATTATCTTCTGCAAACGATCGTAACTTAGCTGCAGAGCTGGGAATTCTATGTGAATTTTTTCTTCAAGACCGATACTCTGCAGAATTGCAAACTCCACTGGACTAAGAAACACTATTTCTTCAGTTCTTTGCTTTGCTCTTTCAATTTCTCTGGTGGCTTTTTCTACCAGCAATTTCAGTTCTCGATCAGCATTCTTCAGAACTTCTTTGTTGCCGACTAGAACAAGCAAACCCTTGGAAGCACACGGGATTATCAAAAGTTCGCTGTGGTTAAAGCTGGTTCTAATAGCTTCCCACACCTCTGCGCTTATTTGATACTTAATTGCTTCGTACTTTGATATGCTATGTGAAAATGCTGTGGAAACCGTTGCATTCCATGTTCTGATTAACTGAGCCACCGATCTCTTCCTCTCAGACAAAGCAGCTGAAGGGCGCAAAATAACTTTTGGCTCTGCACAGTGGAGATCAGGCCACGTTAGCTCACAATTACAATTTGCCATCTCAGAACTTATTGCCTCAATTAGCCTATTTTTCACCGTTAAGAACTGCCAGACATAGGGGTCCAGTGGCACTGTAACTGGATCCGGCTTCTTTATTTGCGGCCCTTCCTTTCCATATAGAACTGTTCCCAGTGAGTCGTAGTAAGGATACACAGAGATGGGTGTTCTGTTGAGTAAATGCTTCCTTGCCAAGACTTTGTTTACATCTAAAATGTACAAACACAACAGATAATTAAGGCTAGCACTTAAATCCAAGTATCTTTGAAAAGAGATTTTGTTTACTATAATGTTCACACGTAAGAAGAGTTTTACATGAATTTCCTCCCCTTCTCAAATAGAAATAATTCCAAGTTATTGAAGAGTTATTAGTTTTAAACCCCCAAAGCTAAATCTGCTGACAAAGCAGCAGAGTTGCTGTTTTATGAGGGCAAAGTAGCCATTTCTTCAGGAAATCCATCTTTTGATTTTTAAGTGAAAGGACTGCAAAAAAAAAGAAAAAAAGAAAAAAAAAAAAAAAAGAAAAGGAGGTTTCACAATCCTATGTTACCTTGATGGCTACTGAACGTAATGATTGCTGCACCTTCATCCTGGAGCTGCTGAACATCCACCACTTGTGCACCCCCATTCTTCTTGTTCTCAAAGTAGATGCTTATGTAGTCACTGGGTGTGTTAGGTGGTATATTTTCAACCCTAATACGTTTTGTTAACTCAAGGCAACGTGCGGTGATATTTTGTTTCCTTGTTCTTTGGCTTTGATTCAGCTTCTTAACAATGTCCTGGGTAGCTAGGAAGAGAAGGGAGGAAAAATAAGATCAAATCAGTTGCTCGTTCCCTGCTATGAGCAGACTATCACCAAATTACAAAGCATCTGTCAAAACAGTAATGCCCATAAAGCTCAATCCTTCCACACTTGCAGTTTCTGTCATTTATTACTCACCAAATGGTTGATCACAATTACTGAAGTACAACTACAGTAGCCATAAATTCTCTCTACTTTTCTTAAGTAGCACTTGGTCTCTTTAACTCCAAGAGAAAATAACATCAGGTTCATGTAACGTCACCTTGTCCTTAAGGGGGCTCAAGCACAGCATCACTCACAGAATGCTGTAACTGGTTTCCTCCTGTCAGTTTAATCCATTTCTCCTGGAAACAAAGCTCTGTTTTCTCTACATCATCAGCTATGGCACTGGCTTACAGCATTTCTGAATCTCATTACACCGCTTACTGTTGCCCATGGAATTTGTTAATAACATCACCCATAATCCTTGGCAGGAACCAGAAAAATCCACAACACAGATTTCTCCTTACCAGCACTTCCAGTAAAAGTAACTACAGCAGCCTGCAATTCCGGTATCATTTCCACACTGAAGTCACCATCTTCCTCTGACAAGTCACTGATGTTCTCTACCAGCATAGTTAACATGTAACTGTTTATGGTCTTCTGCACATTTTCAAGCACAACTAAGGGGGAAGGGAGGGATGCTTCAGAGCTTTCCACTTGGCATGGCTCCTGGGTGGCCTCCACCTCACCAGGCTTCACAAACAGATCCGTCTTCTTCACTGAGTGATGCTTCCTCTGCAAGACTTCTTGGGCATCTAGTTCCACACAGAAACAAACAAGAAAGATGTGACTTCTCCCTTCCTCCTGCTGTGAGTATTTATTATTATTTAAATATTTAAAGTCTGGCGTGCCATCTTTTTCGCAGGTGAAACAGAAATAAAGCAAAATTACATCAAAAGTTTGTGTCAGGATAGAAGTAACTCTATGATCTAGATGGCTCAGTCTCGAGAAAGAAAGAAAGACAAATATGAAAGAAAGAGAGAAAAGAAATAAGAAACAATAAGAAAAAAAGAAAGAAAGAAAATAAGAAAAAAATAAGAAAGAGAAGGGGAAGAATGATTTTTAGAGGCAGGTGCTACCTCCTCTCTACTGCTGTCCTCAAGTGCATAAAAACCAGTAGCACTTCATAAACAGCAAATAAACATTTTTCATCCTGCTTATCTGGTGCATGCAACAGATGACTACTTCTGCAGAAATAGTTTCTTCTTTTTGTATGTGTCCTTCACATGCTAACAAACAGTCAACACCACTCTGACATGGAGGAAAGCACAGGAAATCCACAGATAAACTGAGGCTACTGGAAGCTCCTTTTCTGAAGAGAGAGGCGAGCATTCACCCATGTCTCACTCCTTACCTGATGCTTACTGCCTCTTTTCTTTGCCATTTCCAAAACCCTGGCAATTGAAATCAATATGAAATAATACACATTTTTAAATAAATTGTATTTACTGTGATCTGCAGTTCATCATTTTTTATCCTGTCTCCTGAGCAAGAACTAAAGCCGACATTCTGTGGTGCTCCTGACATGAGCTTTGCTGTACAATTCTCTGTAAGCCTCGATCAAGCGTTTGGAACAAATCTAGAGAACCACTTCTTTCTCTCTGGGCTTTTATAAACACCGTCCGAAACCCCTATCTCAATTGGATAGACACGTACATCTGCTGCTTTCACGTCCTGCCACTCCCCTGAACACACCATTCCTGCAGTAGCAAGGCCCAGAAAGAGCTCCACCACCAGAGGTTTATTTTCAAAAGGGAGCATTAGTAATGTAACACCCATAAGGTGCAAGCATACCTTCCTCACGCTGAAAGGTGATGATCATCTGCTGATCCTTTTTGACCCAGGACTTGATGGGCCCCCCACCAGACCTCCTTTTATTCTCAAAGTACATTTCCACAAACTCTTCTTCCACTTCCTCCCCAGGGGCAGTGGTTACCACTATGACAGAGTTCCTTGAGGTTACTGTTTCCACTTCCAGATTCTCAGGTGATTCTAAAATGAAAGATCACACCCGGAGGCCTTAGGCAAAAATCAAGAGAACAAATATGTTTATTCCAAGTTTTCACACCGAGGTTTGTTTGGATCACATATAAGACCGGGTAAAAGGACAGAAAAATAAACAGTAATTCAGTGTTGTTACAGGACTTCTCTAAAGCCCAAAGAAACTGAGCATATCACTATTGTGAGTTGTCCTAGTAACACCCGAAAGGCAATAGACTTCCATTCATCCCTGGTAGAGACTGAGAAGTAACAGCTTTAGGACTTCATCATCTTCAGCTAAAGATGATGTACATATTGTATCTTTTAGTTTGAGACAATGCTTTCTACACCAGACGAACACCAAAGAGCCATCCAGGTGGCCTGGGCACAGCTGCAGACGCACTGCTCTGCTGGGGAGGGCACGCGGCACACCTACCTGTTGTCTCCTGCTGAGGGCACGCGGGGACATCTTCATTCGTGCAGGTGGGAGGAGACTCCACAGGTTCATTAGCTACAGATAAATGACAACATGTTTGTCAAGGACAAGGGGAAATGGCTTTGAACTGAAAGAGGGGAGATTTAGCTTAGATGTTAGGAGGGAATTCTTTACTCAGAGGTGGTGAGGCCCTGGCACAGCTGCCCAGAGCTGTGCGTGCCCCATCCCTGGAGGTACCCGAGGCCATAGATGGGCCCTGGGCAGCCTGAGATGAGGGGCAGCCAGCCCATGGCAGGGGCCGGGACTGGGTGGGCTTTAAGGTCCCTTTCAACCTCAGCTGTTCTATGACTCTATGATTCTATCAACACTCTCAGCTGCTGTGTAGGTGAAGAAGGGAAACTCACTGCATGTACTCCAGAGCTAACACAGTGCGAGTTTCGTTTTATGTGGCACGGGTAGAATCACGGACTTAAATATTGTTCCTTTCTGCAAACCATACACCAAATGTGGCCCTGGGGGGAGGCACCATTACAAGCCACGCAGTGGGGAAAGCATCTGTGTGAGGTACTGACTGGCGAGACCCAGCCTGCTGCAGCTTCCAGAACAGCATGGGACGCTGCCAAATTGGACAGCACAGCATGAACAGTAACAGCTGCTGGGCTGCTTTCCTGGCAGCAGCCTCAGTCCTGGCTCAGGCCTGGTTTGCACAGAAGTGCTCTCTAAGTAGACGTGCAAGGTAGGCACGTCCAACCCGCGGCCTGGCACAGCTCACCCTGCAGCCCACCCCTGCTGCCCCGCCAACATGGCGGCAGCTCTGCCCGCCCGGCCCTGGGTGTGTGCCCACCCCTCAGCAGCACCCAAACATCAGTGTGCGATGGGCACTGCCCGAGCTGAGCCCTGGGCACGGGGAGGGCACAGTGCTGCACTAACTCAGGTGACGGGAAATCATTGTATGTGTTGTGGTACAGTGGCTACACACAGTCCTGGGAACAGTGAGAACTATGCAGCCTTGCTTTCCGTTTTGATAAAGGAATTTGAGAAGAGGTTTCGAGATTGCTGAAAAAATCATCAATTCTTTAGTATATTTGCAACTTCGTTTTCAGTTGACATAAATACATCAGCTGTGAACATTTTCAAATGGAACGTATAGAGTTGCCATCAGATGTACAACTCAAAAGAAAAATTTGATCATGTCTCTCTATTGAACTTCTACAAGACCCATCTTATCAGAAAGAAATATCCCTCGCTTGACACTCACACCTTATTCGTGTCATCACTTCTTGGCAGTATGTGTGTTTGCGAACAGCTATTTGAGAGGATGAAGCACAGGAGGAGTAAAATTTCACCCCAAATCTCTGACCAACACCTTGAGAACTCACTGAGAACTGCAACCACTTCCACCAAACCAGCCTGACACGTTCGCTTCACAAAAACAAGGTCAGACATCCTGCTAACTTCATGCTTTTGTTGCTCTTTTTTGATGCTTTAATAAGAAATAAAATTAAAAAAAAAAAGTTTTGCTAATTATATACATCAACTATATGATACATTTTACACGTGGCCCAGGACAACAACTGTTCCCTCCGTGCAGCCTAGGAATGTTGGAGGGCCACGGCGTGGGGGTGCCCGCCCCCAGCCCGCCCCGAGGGGAGCTCCCTACCTGCAGCCTCGGCCCTGTCCGCCGGCAGCGCGGTGACGTCCAGCTGCAGCCTCCCCGCGGGCCCCCAGCTGAGCTCGTGTCCCCCCCGGGCGAGCACCCGCTGCATCACTGCGGGACGACACACATCCGTCAGGCACCGCCAGAACAGCGCTCCCCGTCCCCCCGTCCCGTCCCCCCGTCCCGGCACCGCTCACCATCGGGGCGGGTGAAGCAGACGAGGAGCTGCCCGCCCCCCCCCCGCAGCTCGCACTCGCCGCCGCCCGAGCGCTTGGGGCTCTGGAAGTAGAGCAGCAGCTTCTTGCGCAGCGCGGCCGGGGGCTCGGCGGGGCCCCAGGCGCCGCGCACCAGCAGCGGGAAGGAGCCCGGCCGCGGGGCCGCCATGTCCGCCTCTCCCCGCCCGAGCCGCTTTCGCTTTCATTTCTCCGGCGCTGAGCGGCGGCGGCTCCCCCGGGACATTTCCAGGCATCGGCAGCCTGCGAGGTCAAGGCCGGCGGGGAGGCCCCGGGCGCGGCCGGGCTGTAGTGCTGCATGGGGCTGTTGTGGCCAAAGTGCAGGACCCTGCACTTGG
>WBMW01003713.1:479580-548381 GCA_013396635.1 Penelope pileata | reverse complement strand
CGTGCCCGCCCCTCCCCGCCCGAGCCGCTTTCGCTTTCATTTCTCCGGCGCTGAGCGGCGGCGGCTCCCGGCCCCGCCCCCGCCCCAGGCAGGCGCCGGGCCCGGGCGGTGCGGGCAGCGCACGGATCCGACCGCCGCGGTACTGCGGGGCCGCTCCGTGCCCGCAGAGGAGCACAGCTCGAACCTCGTGCGGAGTGGTTCGGGAAACGGGGTTTAGCTCCGCTGCGCTGCTTCCCAAGCGAGCGGTGCTACGAAGTAAAAGCACCCTTCGTCTGCAGCTCTGCCTCAGGCTCCCAAAGCCGTGCTGCGCTGCATCCAGCATTGCCCTGCTGAGGCACCCCCAGCTGCACCCCTCACCGAGGTGAGATCCACCCAGCAGTTTCTTGCCGTGTATTTCAATAATTTGCCCCGAGGTGAGACCTTGAAATCGTGGGTCGGAAACGTAAAGAGTGTCCCCTGTATTCACTGAAGCGCGTTCAGGAAGTGGTTAAAGGGGCCATGAGTTGTGACGAGCACAGGTGGGCGTCAGGTCACCTCCCCGGGCAGCCCCTCGCTCCCCTCTGGGGGTCTGCTCTCCCAGCAGCCAGCCCGGGATGTGCCCCCCTCCCTTGCTGGAGCCCAGGCAACAACAGACTTTGCACATGGGATTTATTCCCAAACTGTACAGCAGATAAAGGTCTGTACGGCTCTGATTACAGGATAAAGGCGTGGTGACTTCCCCTGGGAGTCTCCTCCTCCACCGCTGGCCCTCAGCCTGGGAAGCTGCCATAGACAACGTGGGGCAGGTGAGTTTACAATCATAGAATCACAGAATATCCCCAGTAGAAGGGCCCCACAAGGACCATCGAGCCCAGCTCCTGCCTCCACACAGCACCACCCAAAGATCAGACCCTAGGTCTGAGAGCAGTGTCCAAATGCTCCTTGAACCCCAACACACTTGATGCCAAACCACTTTGGAGAGGTTGCTAGGAAGCTCCAAGTCAAAAATTACAGAACGGTACGTCTCTGAAACAGGAGGGCAAACTTGTACTGAAGAATGCAAAGTGAGCAGGTGCCAATTTTATATTTTATTTATTATATTCAATAGCCTACAGAGATAGTTAAACTCATGAAAATTCTGGCTGCATTAGGTGAAACCTGTTGGTTTCCAATCAACAGCACAAAGTGATGGCAAAGTATCTCTGTAATAGAATTTAAACCATGTGTTGGAAGCATTGGGGAGAGTTGTGTTGTCACACACCAAGCTGACTTAAAAGCAGTATTTAAGCTTAAATACAGCGACAAGCACAGAGGCAGGAGCTCCTTATCAGAGATGGCACTGTTAGTTCCCATGTGCTCCTCGGAGGCTCTGAGCACTCAGCATTTCTGGACACGGTTAAGAACACAGCAGCAACCACACATCCTATCACACACCATTACATCAGTGCTCAGTTCGTGTTTAGAAGCCAAACCTCTAGTGCCATTTCTACCCTGAAAAGTAAAAGGAGCAAAAGATGATGGCCATACACAGCTGATACTGTATCAGGCGCATGAGGATCCTCCAGCACATGGGTTAGGTGACGCCATCCACAACGACTGATGTTGTATCATGGAGCTGGGGTATCTGACAGGAGAAAAGCTAGTAATGAATTTGTCAGGTCAGCGGTCAGACTGAAGACTTGTGGGAAGACATGCAGATCGGATTCACTGGTAAAAGGAGAGCAAGACACACGATCTGCTGTCTGACAGCTGCACATACAGACGGTGGACTCACAGGACCCAAATTCTCTAAAGAGGGGGGTATATGGGGAAGCACTACTCACAGAAGCAAATCGTGCACAAAGAACATACATATTTTGATCAGAAAGATTACTTTTCTTAACTGACAGTGAAATACAAGTGATTTAAGCATAGCAGTTGAATGAACTGATTTCTTTCTTTGTAGTGCCTGAGCAGTAAACTCACTGCTGTGTGTTCAGTGACCACACTCCAGAGCTGACACATCTCTTTATTCGATTCCTCTTGCTTTCAGTTCTGATCGAACCCGCTTCAGATAATCAGGATCAGGGTAACCAAAGCTAGAAGAAGAAAAGAAATGTTTGGGCTACTTGTGCAATGGGGCACTTGGCAGTCCAACAGAACCTTCTCATCAAAAACTCTTCAAACACTTCAAAGCTCCCTCTCATCCCCAGGCTGGAGCATGAGATGTGAAAGCAAAATGTTTGTGCTCTCTGTATTAAAACACGACTAGATTTTTGACACACGTTTGTATATTACTACAAAAGTAACCAATATTTAGCCAAAATGTTTACTGTAGTACAGATAAGCTGTCTGCACTCTTATTTTTTTCAAAGGATTTAAACAAAACTAGATACATTTCACGTTCATAAAATCTCAGGTGACAAAAAGAATAGAAAAATGACTGAAAGAAAAATAAACTCAGCATCCGTTTCTTCTGTATTCCAAGCTCTGCTACCATTAGTTTTGTTTCCATCTAGTTAGACGTGTCTTGCTTCTCTTGCTGATTTTCTAACCCAGGTGTCTTTACAAAACACATTGCTTCCAAAGCCTGGTACTTTATATCTTAAAGGAAATAGACTGAGCTATCCTGTTCTACCTTGCAGATCTGAACGTGGTGCTGGCCTGTCCCAGCCACAAACTGTTTAGCTCCAGAACCTGCTGGTCACATCAGTTTCTCATAGACATATTGAAAGCACCAAATCCCAGAACTGATCAATGACACTGCCACGTTTGTCTCCAAGAAAAGGTTAAAGACACAAAGACTTAAAGGCAGAGAAATCAAGAAATGGTTCTTTGAGATGTGTTTGAGGGATGCAGGATTGTTTCATCTATTTTCATTCCAGAGATAATTTGTTCCTGTGCTTTCCGACCACTGCCAGGTTCAACAGACAGCTGTGCCCCAACGTCTGTTTTTCTAAGAAATGGGATTCCAATAAACTAGAAGCATTACAGTTTTATTTCCAGAGTGGTTCTCTTCAGAGGAGTCCATATTTCCTAGGAGAACATCTCGGAGGTCTGTGTGACAGAGGGTATGTTGGGAACTGGATTATAGGTGCAACAACCCCAAGCAGCCAGTGCTGTGCCGTGCACATGCCGTGGCTGCACGATTAACAGAGCCAGCTAATTGGAAGGGGGGAGCCAGCAGGCAGCTCCCACCAGGTGCCTGCGATTACACCGCCCGTGTGTCCTTGCCTTTATCAACAAGTGCAGCAAGAAGTTTTCATGTGAACAACCTTTATGTTTTACAGAAAAAATGCTCAGCAGTTGCCTTCTTGTAAGAAAATCCTGTGATAGCTTGAAAAGACCAAATGGCGTAACCCTTTCTGTGGATGGGGTCTGCATGGTACGCTGTGCCCCCAGCAGAGGCCCAGGCAGTGCTGCACCACTCCGGGCTCCCAGTACCTAAGGGACTTGAGATAGCAGTACTACTCTCTATTTCTTTATCGTGTTAGCTCTAACAAATAGCATTTGAAACAGCACTTTACACTCTGAGTGCTTTTCTTACTTCTCTCTTGCTGCGTGCATGCTACATCTCTTGAGCTCACTGCATGGTATGTAGCAGCAAACATTGTGTCACGTATCCCTGCCCTCTGGAGGCACCAAAGCTCCTCTACCACATGACGGAAGTCGCTGTTCTTTTTGGTCAACTTTGCACCACAACTGCCTTACTGGACACAGGAGGGATGCAGCCTGATGGCAGGATGTCTTCAGTGTCCCCAGTCCTAACATCTCTGCTATCCTCCAGCTGTGCTCACACTCAGTATTTGTTTTACACCATTCTCATAGCATTATTTACAGTAACTGCTTTGGATATAAGAATTTTTCAAGTAGCACCAAACAGCTGTAATTAACTGCATCTTTAAGAAAAGTCAACTGTGTGTGCATCAAGGGGTGGAATGCGGCGATCCTGACCAGCAGGCCGCTGTGCATGGAGGAATTAACGAGCCATCAAACAGTGCACCTGAGCAGGCCCAGGGCTGTGCAGCATGGCCTTCAGCTTGTGTTGTCTGCGCAGGAGCCTTGGCCTCAGGACAAACACAGCCAGCGAGCTGTACCGAGGAGCCTGAGGGCAGCTCCCCCTCAGCACCAGCGATTATGCCACCTGCGTGTCCTTGCTGTTATCCAGCAGTGCAGAAACAAGTTCTCAAGACATGCTGAATAGAGTTGTTTTCTTGTAAGAAAATCCTGTAACAGCTCAAACAGCTAAAATAGAGTAACCCTTTCTGCAGATGGAGTCTGCGTGGCGGGCTGAGCCCTGACTAGAAGCCACTCGGTGCTGCACATGTTGACATCCAGAGGGACATCACCTTACCCATACGATTATCTTGTTCTTTACATCATTAATTCTAAGTAGAATTTCAAATAATACTTTACAGAGTCTGAGTCCTACTGCAGTTGCAATGGACCAGCATGTTGTGGTGCAAACCAGCAGGTAACAGGAGAGGCTGGTCAGGAGTCTAACCTTCACTGCTCTCAAGATTGACACCCTGCCCTGTACCAGCAGCAGTTTCTGCTGGTGTTAGCTGAACAGGTGCCTTGCACAACCGGCTGCTGAATGAGTGGCCTGAGGGGCTACTGAAGACTAAGCTCATCCTTGTTCCGCCTGTCAAAACCGCCTCTGTGATGCAATGTCTACTGCTAAATGCAGTGCTGCCTATGCTCTTCCTATCACCACTTGCACTGCCAGCACTCAGCCTGCGTGCTATCACCAGCAATGCTCTGCATGGACACGGAGAGTGGGATACTACACCACAGCCATGCAAAGGCCACGAAGATGGTTCAAGTCTGGATGCACAGAACCTCACACAAACACTTTGTTAGTAACAAACCAGGACAGATACTTTAGATTTGCCAGTGGCTTGCAGTGCAATCAAAAATGTGACAGGTCTGACACAGAGAACACACAGGGTAGCCCTCCTGCTACCTCTGTCTAGCAGTATAAGTACTTAATGAGAAGACCACTTACTTCATGGGTCCACCAGCCCTGGAGGTTTTGTGGTGAATATCATTCCATGTGATAACACCTTGCAAACCGGTAGTACGTGACTGCCCCACTGTAAAAATCAATTTTTGGTCAAAGGCTCTTTTGAGGAGCTGCAGAACTTCTTGTCCTTCCTTATTGTTAGGTAAATACGCTGTTCGAGTAATGCCAAGGTAAGGTTTCCCTGGGTTTGGATGGTTCTCCTGTTTTGTAGAAAAACAAAAGGAAAATGCATTGTATAAGTTCTTTGAAAGTGTGGAAATCACACATCCCAGCATCCCAGCTTTTGCAGTACTTTTTACCCCTGTCTCTGATCCATTCAAAAGGACACAGCATGACTGATTTTGAATGTCTTTTTCTCATTATACAATTTCTTTCAAATGTTTCATTCACACTTGCTTGTCATCACTCATGCATCCACTATTTTAAAATTTGTTCTTTTTCCTCTTGGCTAATCCAAATACATGTCACCTCACCCCTGACTTTTTCAGTCATCCAATCCTCAGTCCCACTCATGGCTCTAAACATGAAACATAAGCTGATTCCTCATCTGGAAAATGTATAAGCCAGCCTGCTCTTCAGTCTTACCAGCTGCTGTCAGCAGCTAAGAGAATGCCTGAGAAAAGCCTCAGTAAACTTACAAGATTCTGTTTACCAGACACCACTCCACAGATTTCAGTTATTCCCGATACACAAATTTAAGACTGGTGCATATAAAATGAAAGGCTGCCATCTGACAATTTAATTCCTACTACGTGACTTAATTGCACTCAAAATTACTGAACTACATACTTGCAGATTTGCACAGAACAAAGAAATGCCTCTCCAGCACATGTATGAAGTTATGGATAAATACTGAATTTTGCATTCAACATTGGTTTTGCTGGTGGAAAGCATATTTTATGAATCTTGAAATATACTTACAGTTTGAATACCACTTTGCATAACATATGTAATCTCAATAGTACCACAATGGGGATAACCGGGGAGAGATGAAGGAAATACTTGAAATCTCATTGCTCCGTCTGGCTGATCTCCTTGCATGAGCCCATAGACAGTATTACAAACAGGACAAGCTTGCTTGTAAGTCATAGCCTTTTGGATGCAACTTTTGCAAAATGCATGCTTGCACTTTGGCAGTGTTTCTTTGTTATTAAATCTCTCCATGCAAATAGGGCATGTGTCACTGGTGTCTTCTGTCTTTGCCTCAGGCTGCTCTTTGGAAGAAAAACTGCTCTTCTGCCTGCCACCGTATTCCCTCTCAGACACTCCTGGAGCTTCTTGGCTGCTGTGATCAGAGGAGAGCGGAATCTTGCTTCTAGTTTCTGCAAAGTCTTCAACATTAAGAAGGCTCATAATACGCTCTTCAGCAGCATGAAGATGGCGTGGCAAACCACATAAAATTAATTTGTCGTCCTTCTTCTTAAGCTTTACGTGCAGGCTTTCCAAATGTTTTTCATCAAGGCGTGTATTTAGTAGTCTTTTCTGATATTCTGAAAGCTTCCAGCTGATGACTTTTTCTCTTAGCATTGCAAGGGCACTATGAAATGCATTGATGAAACTTTCAACAGAATGGGAAGACATATCAGAAGTTTTGGTCCTGGGCTTAAATTTTACAAGCATGTTCTGACTACCTGAACTGTATGTCTTTTCCATTACAACATCAAAATTTTCTTCAATGTCTTCAATTTCTTTTCTTAACGCTGTTTCCAACAGCTTAAACAAAGAAGCATCAACTTCAATTCCATTCTTGTAGGTGTATGGTTCTGATGCTTTTGTATTCTTTTCAGCTTGGTTGTTCTCACTTCCCTTTGCCAGAAATTCTTTGGCAGCCGAAATCTCATTTCTTAGACCACGGAGAAGCAATTGATTATTTTTCTGTTTGGCAAGAAGATTACTAAACTGAGCATTTAATTTCGCTATTGTCTCAGTTACCTGGTGACTGTTTGTTATGGGAATTTCCTCCTGTGTCACATCTTTGATACCTTTCTGAAAAATGTCGATAAAAGAATCACTAGCTGTTTGTATCAATGCAGGACTTGTATCAGAAGTGAAGCATACTGTTGTGCTTCCATTGTAGCAATCTTCACTTTTTATAAGCACTCCAAAACGTTTCTGCAGTTCTTTAATTTGTTCTTTGCAGGTGTGACAGAAATACTCATAGAGAGCTGATGGAACTGTAAGCTTATTCATTTCTTCAGTATTCGGACCATTCACATCTTCCAAGCCATTCTTACTTTCAGAATGCAAGAAATCATAGCGTTGGCCATTGCCTGCAAGGATATCTTTAAAGTAATGATAAGCTTTTTCAATATCTGCATAATCTCCCGTCAATTTCTCAGAGCCATCAATACCAGGGTTTCCTTCTCTCTTTAAGTTTGGACAAATAACAGCAACTCTCTTCCTCTGCTGTTCAGTGAACATACTGGTGTTCAATACTGCAGATACTGTAAGAAAAATCTAAAGAGAAGATAAGAAGATAACAATATTTGTATTTTTTTCTAAGGTTCTCATCTTCATGCTTCTGTATTTTGAGTAAGGAAAAGCTCAACACAGCCCCATAGAGCCACATTAGTACAGACAAATTTGCTGTGCTTCTTTGATGTCACATATACAAAAACTACATACATGCAAGTAAAGCAGCAAAACTGGAGTTCGTTAATGCCATCAGTACTGCAGGAACAAAGAGAACAAGGAATTTTGCTACCTAGTTTCAGATGCAACGTGTGTACTGTAACAGCATGTTATACTACATTGCTCTTTCCTTACATTAGACTTTCTAGTTATTTTCACTCTATTTAAAAAAAAATCTTTCCAAAAGCCATGATTCCTTAACTCAGGATTAAGGTGGAAATCAAGACTCTGAAAACCATCAAGGAACATGTTCTACTTTGCAACAGAGAGAACAGGGAAATTTGCAGTGAAGCCCTACAGATGCCAAACAACCATTATGGTGGCACATGCTGTACCCCAGAAGCTACATCACTGCTGCTGTGCAGAACAGGACAAGCTCTGTGGGTCAGATACCAGCAGTTTGGCAGAGCCACACCAGCATCACGCAACACGGAGCCTGGCCTACAGCCTATCCCCGGGCCCTAACGCACAGTTGATCTTTTCTGCGTGACTTACAGTTCAAAGTGTCTGCAACATTGTTTGCTGTGCTGTGTCCCATCAGAGCAGATTTTTCTAAGACTGAGGTACAGGATGGAGATAATTAGAGCTGTTAGAGAGAGCAAAGCGTGCTGAAGCAGATGTCCCACCACTTGGGAGCAGGGTTTGGAGCACGGTATTCCCTGGCACCTGCCAAGGCCTTGTTTTCGGAGCAGCAATACCAAAACCGTGCCGGGAAACATGCTACATGTTAGTGTGTGGATGGCTGTGGTACAGCACTCAGAAATAGCTCCCTGCTCCCATTTTATTGACTAAGATAACATGACTGATGTGTGATATAAAACACTGAAGCACCATGGAGAGTGGCACCGTTTGTCCTTCCCCAACGGACTCAGGGGACGGCGGGCAAGGCAGGCCGCGCTGCTGCCTCACGCAGCTCTTCCCACTGTACCTTTTTCATCATGGCTTCTGCTGCCGTGTCGTGGAGGCCTTCAGCTGCTGGCAGCTCCCTGGATGCCTGTGGTGCTGGGGAGAGGCAGAGGGGCCGGGAGCGGCGGGGGGAGGCCTGTGCCATTGCCTGGTCCTTGCCCAGGGCCCCCTCCCGGGGCTGCATAACGATCTTCAGCTCCTTGCCGCCGAATTGCAAGATGTGATCCACGCGGGACTCCACTCTCTTCTTATCTGTGAACATTTGGGGGCAGATAAAGCTTCATGAAAAGGGCTGTGGATGTCATCTGAGAAGCAGATTCGTTACCCAGTGTGCAGTGAGCCCACTCCCACACACTCAGGAGAGGCATCTGGGCCTGGGTGCCAGTTCAAGTTACCACAAATCAAGCACACTAATGCAAGTTTCTTCACCATATTTACACATTAAATTCCCAAGTATTCCACCTCTCTAATACAGAAGAACACCTTTGACCTACATATTCATAAGGTTAAACAAGCATGATACTCCATCCCCTTTTGGCTACTTTCATAGAGTCACAGAAAGGTTTGGGTTGGAAGGGACCCTAAAACCCACCCAGTCCCGACCCTTACGCTGGGCTGGCTGCCCCCCAGCTCAGTCTCACCACCTCTGAGTAAAAAATTTCTTCCTAACATCTAAGCTAAATCTCCCACCTTTCAGTTCAAAGCCATTCCCCCTTGTCCTATCAGTCCTAGGCTGTGTAAAAAGTTGCTCTCCCTCCTGTTCATGAATTCCCCTCAAGTACTGGAAGGCCGCAACAAGGTATCCCCAGAGCTTTCTCATCTCCAAACTCTCCTGGCCATCTGCACTTGGGGCTGTTCAGGGGTTGTTTGGGGAATGTTCCCGGTACTCTTTATATCCTAAATACAGCCACCTAAGAACGAGTTGAACAGCTCTCTTGCCAGTTTTTCAAGGGGAACGATTGTCCTTGATTAATCACATAACATCAATGGCCAAGACATTGTTTCAGTATAAGCAGTACTCCACCAAGGGATGCTGCCTTAATGCCGGTTAAGCACAGACGACACCCCATCTTTCCAAGGGAAGATTACTGTCTCCCTTACATCCCTCCCTTAGGAAGTTCCGAGGTATCTATGTGATGTCACGGAGACCCTTTGCCCACCGGCCCGGTGCTGCGCCGGGCACAAGATGGTGCCCTCGGCGGCCATTTCTCCCCGGCAGGGCGGAGCCGCCCCCCTCGCTGCGGGGCAGGGGGCAGCGGGCAGCAGCCCCGGGGCACCGCGGGGGGCTCAGCCGCGATCCCGCCCCCTCCCTCAGCCCCGGGCCGAGCCCGCCGGGGCCCCTTCAGCCGGCGCTACCTTGCTCCTGCTTGAAGCACACCCGGTAGGTGCCGGGCTCGGGGCCCGCCTGCACCTCGCACTCGCCGCCCCCCGAGAGCTTCGCGGACTGGAAGTATTTGTGCAGCTTGAGCATCGCCTTCTCGCCGGCGTCGGGCGCGGGGCAGAGCCGCACCAGCAGCGGAGGCACCGCCATGGTCTCTGCTCGGCCGTCGCCCTTTTGCTTTCGCTTTCGTTTCCCGCAGCTCCCGGCTCCGGCTCCGGACTGTGAAAGGAGAATGTTGGTTTTGCGCTTTGACTAACGAAGTAAGTACGAAATGTACGGTTGTTTTTGTTTTTGCATTAAGACTAACGAAAAATAAGTGCAGCGTGTATCGTTGTATGTTAAAACTGAGTGCGTGTGCTAAGGAGGCTCAGCCTTGAAGACTGCTAAGATGGAGTGCAGCTGCGAGGGAGGATCGGTCTTGGAGACTGATAAGATAGCAAAACTGTTGCACTAATGGTCAGTAGTTAAACAAACTAGTGGAAAATTAATGACTGCAAGTATTAAGCAGCAGAACTGTAAATTAGTGAAGTTGAAAACCAGACACGGGGAAAAAAAAGAGAAAGAAAACCAGAGAGGAGAAGTTAGGGGTCAGTAATATATAAGCAACATCCATGTTTATTCAGCCAGTGTCTGACTTTAGTTAGCGTCGGGCAGTTGTGTGACCCTGAGTACTCAGCCAACAAGGAACCAGGGGAGGAAGGGAGGCACCGGGTGACAGGGAATACAAGATGTGAAATTGTTTCTTCAGGGCGCTCCTGCTTGCAGGACGCCCGCCATTGCAATTGCAAATAAAACTGCTTTCCCCAGAGATAGCGTCCTGGCAAATCACTGACGCAGTTCCGACAGGACCAAGGTGACGGCGACCGCGCCGAGTTAATGGGAATCTTCCAGGTAGGGGAGCGGGGCTGGGCTGGGCTGGGCGCTGCCACCAGGCTGGAGCTGGAGCATGGCTGTCCGGGGACACCGCTGCTCTCGGGAGGCAGCGGGCGCAGCAGCCGCTTCCCTCTGTGTTCACCCATCATGGGCCTGGGAACCCTGTGCTCAGGGCTGGCAGCCCGGGGATGTTTGCCCAGCGCTCCCGCACGGCCCCCGGCTGCCCGTACCTGTTGGGACATGGGGTGGCTGCTCTCCAGGCACTGGAAAATAGTAACATCTATTTTCTCTGTGCTGTCTTTACAACAGAGCCAACAACAGAGAGAGATCACGGAAGACGAGAGTGGTTCAGGTAAGCCACCTGGAAGGGGTCTTCTGCATTTCAGCTGGACATTGCAGCTGCAGACAGGAAACTGGAAGACACTGGCATGGGACAGCCAAAAGCAGCCCATAATGTATGAGTTGGACATAGCTGTGAATCAGCATTGTTCATTACTTCATCAGGATTCATGTGTCCCTCTCTTGCATCAAGTAGAGCTCAGATCGATCAGTGTGTGCAGTGTGTGTGAAACGTTACATTCAGACTAAAAGAGGGGAGATTTAGACTGGATATAAGAAAGAAGTTATTTACAATAAGGGTGGTGAGTCCCTGACACAGGTTGCCCAGAGGTGTGGTGGAAGCCCCATCCCTGGAGGCATTCGGGGTCAGGCTGAGATGGGGCTCTGAGCACCCTACTCGAGCTGTAGGTGTCCCTGTTCATTGCAGGGGAGCTGGACCAGATGGCCTTTAAAGGTCCCTTCCAACTCAAACGATTCCATGATTGTAAGATTCCTTTTACAAGCAGGTAGCATACTGCAAATGAGAGTTTGATTAAACTCATACAAATTGATTTACACTAATTAACATTATGACTGCACATAGTTCTGCTGACATCTGCCACCAGGGGACTCTATAACCCTGAGTAACAACACAAACACTTCCTCACTCTATTCCATTCATTTTGTTCCCTAAAAAAAAATTGGTTTAAAAAGCCCTTCAGAATTCTTAAGTTCCTTCCAAAGAAAGAACTTGCTTTTGATGAATGCATGAGTGTTGCCCTGTCAGAGTAGCAGGGGGTCAGGCTCTGCGAGGGCCTGGGATGCTGTAGTGACCCTTGGGCCATACAGCCCAGGCTGTATTTCACCTGGGCTGACTTCTGCCAGGTCACAAGAAGACACCTTGAGGAAGCCCTGCTTGAGGGGAGGGGGAGCGTGTGGTCTGTGGGAGCTGCTCTCCTGTCCCCCTGTATTCAGTTAGGGGAAGGGGCTGCTTGTTGGTTGAGAAGATGAAACTGGAAGTAGCCACAGACCAACAGGAAACAGCAGTAAGCACAACGCTGATTGTTTCTTGGAATCCAGATACATTAAGCTGACAGAGCGCAGCTGAGCTTTGCACTTCCCTGCTGGGGCTCATAAGGGGTTTGAAGAGGAGAGAAAGTTTGAGGAGAGGTGGAGCTACCAGATGGGGTGGCTGATGGGGACAGAATAGTGAATAAAAAGGGTTGGTACCCATGTGGAGCAAACATAGGATTATTAAAGTAATCCTCCCATGTGACACAGTCCTCAATCTGTGCATTTTCCCTTGAGGTCTTGATTTCTTTGCTTAGTTGAAAAAGAGGAAAAAAAAGATCAGCCTATAAGACAAAACATTACTAAGCAGGGACAATAAAATTTGGAGCTCTAAAACACTTCTATATATATATGTATATAAAATTTATCGGTGGTTTCTTGAATATTACCTTGTATTTTTCTATATCCTAGGGCCAAGAATGGATGGGGACAGCTTGATGATCCCCATCAACCAAGATGCTTATGAAGTTCTCAAGAAAAGGGAGTATGATCTACGTAGTCTCCTTTACAACAAGTTTGCTTGTACAATGACCTTTGAATGCACAAAAGGTGCTGTTGAAGTATACAGAAAAAGACTAAAGCAGGAAATCCACATTTCGGTTTGTGAGGATGACCTTACAAGACACAAGGCTGATGCTGTGGTGAACGCAGCCAATGAAGACCTAGAACATAAAGGTGGCCTTGCTTTAGCTCTTTTGAATGCTGGAGGGCCAGAAATAGAAGAAGAAAGCAAAATGTATATTAAAAAACATGGAAAACTCACAGCTGGCAAAATAGCAGTGACAGGTGGAGGGAAGCTGCCATGTAAGAAAATTATCCACGCAGTTGGTCCAAGGTGGTACCCATCTGAAAAGGACAAATGCTGTCGCCTACTTCAGGAAGCTGTTGTGAATGTTCTGAAATATGCTAGTGCTCCAGAAAACAATATCAAGTCTGTGGCTATCCCAGCAGTGAGCTCAGGTGTTTTTGGCTTTCCCCTCGGTTTGTGTGCTCAAGTGATTGTAATGTCTATAAAGCTATTTGTTGAGAGAAGTCCACCAAGCTGTCTCAGGGAAATCCGTCTGGTGAACATCTGTGAGCGTACGGTAGCAGAAATGAAAAAGGCCTGTGAAATGTTTCTGCGTGATGGCAGCTCACTTCAGGAAACTGTTCCAGCTTTGCCAAGCCAGCCTACGTCTGTCATCAAACTTGGAAACACTCGCTTGCGTATCATAAAAGGCTGCATTGAAGAGCTAAGGGTAAGTCCATCCTGCAATGGGATGAACACGGAGCTGCCCCCAAGTTCCTGTGGGCTTGGGAACCTAAGAGGACAGAGCACGTTGTATTGGTCCACTAAGTAGTTATTTTGTCAGCTTGATGAGAATTTAAGAATGGTAAATAAATTACATCTGTGAGCCGTTAGTTTTTAAAGTGGGTATTGAACATTAGGAAGTTTTTATTTCTTTTTTGCATCCATGCTACTACAAGGTAATAGGAAGCAGCTTAACACTGGATGATTAATAATAATATATCCTTAAGTTTTATCTTCTTCTTATAATATCATAGGAGTTCACATTTTATCGTGCATTCCCTAGAAGCCTACTCTTATTTTTTTGCCCTTTTTTCTTCTAGTTTATATTCTCACAGCTGTCAGCTGAAAATAACTTGCACAGATGACATGCACCTCACCTTTAAACAGTGCATCACTTACACTGAATCATTTAACTTATTACTCAGAAAACCTGGTGCCAAATACGTGAGCTTGGTCATAGTATTCCAACAAAACTATTGGACTGAAAGCTGCATCCCAGGAACAGCATTTGCTTATAGCAAATATTCCGTAACTTTTATATTAAAGAAGTACATCTTATTGGAAGTTTATTTTCTAAGGTGAGAGCAAGAAATAGCAAAGCTGACATACTTTGATGCATTCAGCACAGTGCTTAGCAGTAGTAGGGGAACCTTTCCAACACCTGATCTGTTGCAGTCGGGATTTTTTAAAGGAACTGGTTCTAGAAAGAACGCTTTCCATAGTAAGCATAGCTTGCTTGCAGAGAGCAAACTCAAAACGTGCTGAAACTTTGAACTCTTTTCTTCCAGACTACAGCTATTGTGAGCTCGGTGTCTGTGGATGGCAAGTTCCTCCCTCAAGTTTCAACACTGATACTACAAAAAGCAGGTGCAGCTCTTCAGGAGGAAGTTCTGTTTCGACTTAAGCATTCCTCATATTACAGAGACTCCATAGTAACAGAAGGATATAACCTACCCTGTGAGGTTGTACTGCACATCTTAGGGCCGCAGTACAGCCACACGGTGTTACTGTGTGAGGTGATGACCATTTACACTGGATTTTAATTGAAGATTTTCATGTTGAGTGATTTGAGGACTGAAACACTTCTTTCTCCTGCAGCAATTAAAGGATGCGGTTTACAAATGCCTGTACTTCATTCGGGATCGTCCGTCGCCCTCAATTTCTTTTCCAGCAAAGATTTGGCCATCAGTGCTGCCTGAGGATACAATGGCAGAGACCATGATTGAAGGGGTTTTAAATTTTGCCAGTAAATACCCTGAGAAGATAATACAAGTGCAGATTGTCTTTTGCCCAGATGACCACACCACCTACCAGGTAATAAATCTGTTGTCAACTACCAATAAGGTAAACCCAAAATAACTGTAAAAATATTCCCACAGATGGACTACAAGTTACACTAACCTAAATTCCATACTGTTTATAACATTTGTGAGTGGCAATTTCCTTACCAAACTATTTGTCTCTCATTAACAGATACTATTCTTTACCAATCTTTGTCTTCACTAATCTAAAAGTTGTCACCCTGTGATCTGATAGCGGAAAGGAAAGAGTTTGCTTTCCTTCCATTTAACTTCACCCATTCTTTCAACAGGTACAAGATCAGATCTGTGTTCCATAACAGAACCCATAAACTCTAAAGGAAGCTGTATGATAGCTGTGTGCTCATCACTTAATCCTTTGATAACAGGGCACTGCAGAAGCTGTTTGCTGCATAGGAGAGGCAATTTGCCACATGCCAGCTCCTCTGCCTAGCAGAGTAGGTTCTCAGAGGCTTTCCATGTGAGGTCATGAAGAGGAGCTTTGGGTAGAGGAAGGGGGATAGTCTGGGTTTTAAAGCTGAGTAAAGATTCTTTAACATTACACTGCAAGTAATATAGTTAAATCTACTATGGTTCTGTGAGTTCCACGTATGCCAGAGCCACAAGGTACTGGGAAGGGTGCCATCCGATCTGTGAAGTGTCTCACCTCAGGAGGCTCAGAATAGCAGAAACATTTGATAGTCAGGACTAAAATTCTGGCAAAAGGTAACAAATATGAGCTGTTAACATAATCTCAGAAATTTGTTGTGTAATTACAACTACAAACTGCTCATCTGAGTTTTGAAAAGACCAATTGCATATTTGGTGACAGAGGTCGCAAACTGCTCCTAAACTTTTCTCTTTCAAGATTTTCCAGGAAAAAATGAACTCAGCAGCAAGCAAACTGGAAAAAAAGTATAACAATGGTAAGTAATGAACAGAAGGGGCATTTCAAGTGAATGAGCAGTCCAGATCTCAGCATCTGAAATCACATTATTTTAAAAATAACTTAGTAACTGCTTAAGTGTCAGGGGGAAAGGAAAAGGTAAAGCACGTGAGAGCTCTGCATTCTGGTAGTTCTAGGGTTAGCTAAACACCCAAAGGGGTGTAATAGTCAAGGGAGAAGGTTACACTTATTCTGAAATTATATTTTATAGAAGTTATATTCAAACTTAATAGATCTAACAAGAGTTTAGGCTGCTGTTTACTGTTGTTAGGTTACTATACAGACTAACTAAAAGTGCTGAGTTAACTCCTCAAACTCTAGTATTGTCTTCCGAAGTTAGGATCAAGATGGGAGATGATTATGTTCAAAATGATTTTTCCTTAAATTTGAGGAGTCTATCTGTGATGGTTATGCATTTTCTTTGAGTAGTTGTTTTTCATCACAGTTTTTGTCAGGATACAGAGCGCATCGTAAGAATCGAACAAGGGATGTTGTTTCAAACTCATTTACCAAGCTAGATACAAATTTGCAGATAGCTACTGTAAGCCTCAGACTGCCTGTATTTGCAAGGATTCACGTGGCAGACATGAAAGAATCTGACCTGGATATCTTAAATAAGTGGTTATCAGGTCTGTTGGGTCTGATTGCTTTGGGGATCTGCTTGGGATCTCTTTGTTAAACATACTGATATTTTTTAGTTATTTTGAAACACATAGTACCAGGAAACAAGTCCTTTGGTTTACTACCACTGGTTTCCATTATAGCTTAACTTCTGGCTAGGACCTTGCTGGCAGCCCGTGGAGTTGATGACTACACATGATGGACCACCTTATTGCTGTGTTTTTAGTTCAGGAAAGTGAAGTTGTTCCTTTAGGCTTGGGAATAGTTATGTGTTTCCTGGGTACCAGTCACCATCCTGCCAGGCCTTTGCAAGGAAGTCATAAATAGTAATTGAGGTGGTATAGCCACTGTAGGAAAAGTGTGAACAGAGAAATCATGCCGTCACTTGAAACATAACAGTGTAGGATATGCATGAAAAAAATACATAATCACACCAATTTTCTTTCTGCTTAGAAAAAGTCAAACGTACCAGATAACTTACTTTTCCAAAGCAAAATTTCAGGATATGCTGTCATATCATGTAAGAGATTTGTCATTTTGGTATTGATGGGAATGAAACTGGAAACTCCTTTAGAAGACTTTCAAGCAAAAAAAAATGTCAGCAGGAGTCAAACTCATTGGACTCATTTAAAGGAAGGCAAAAAAAATTTACATGTATTTTTTTCCTGGAAACCTGGTATTTAACCACTTTGAGTGTATCAGAAGAGTAGAACGTTTCTTACACTGTACATCTTGGATTACATCTAAGAATTTGTGACAGCACTTTAAAGTTCTTCACTCTGTCAGTGCACTTATGTAACAATTTTTGTTCCAGGTAAAGGCATAAAGGAGACTACAAATAATAAACTGGCTATTGAACTTAAGGGGAGCACACACTTTGCACTGAAAGCAGCAGAACTGTGGATGCAAAGCATGGTACAAACTCAGGAAAGTCACTGTGCTGTTATTGAAAACAACAACATTTTTAGCCTTGGTAGAAAGGAGTTTGCAGAACTGTCTCAAGTGTGGCATTCTGGTGTATCTGTGTCAGAAAAAGTGAAAGGTGGGAAAGCAAGCCTGGAATTCCACGGACCCGCTGATGCTGTGATTGATGCAGTGCTTTCTACTGAAAAATTACTGCTTCAGATGCAAGCGAATACTACAGCCAAACAAGAGGAACTGCTGCAGTTAATGGGTGCGTAAAGTAAATAAGCACATAAATCGTGTTAGTTATGAAGCAACATGTACCTGTGTATTGCTGAGTGGACAGACACACGTTCAGTTCACACAGCTACTGAACGTTGCTTTAGTTACTGATACTACCGTACTTCTACCATAGGAGCCCTTGAAAACCTTCTGTTAGCTTTTTGCCTTCAGTTACTCACTCGGCAGCATTCCCAGGAGAACACGGATTACACAGGAGCTGCCACTGTTGCACAGCCAGCTCTAATGCTGGCTTCCTTCAGAACAGCTTACCTTTAAAGCCTGACCACTGGAGACTTACAGAATTTGCACTAAATTAACACATGCTTTTGCTGAGCTCTCTTGCTGGCTACAGCTGCACCACTGTTGAAGGGCTCGCCAATGGACTTGTTCTGCAGAGCCCCTGACTTCATTAACACTTGATAGAATTAGTGGAATTACTAAATGCTACTGAGTAAATCCATTTTTTCCTCGTATTTGTGTAGTAATTTAATATAGGTACCACTGTATGAAAGTTTGACTGTGGACAGGTATAACGGAGAAGATACGTTGCTTTTCTTTTGATTCCCTTTTTCTGTTTTTTACTAATTACAGAAATAATATCATCAATATATCTATATAACTTCTCAACACTAGTCTCCGGCATTACCCTGGAGAATATTTAACGTTCTTTGTTCTTAAACAAAGAACAAATTATTTTTACCAAAATAAGTATTAGATCCTTCCTCCCTGCCTTTGCTTCAGACACTATGATATCTCACAGTTTTACCTTCTTATGTGTTCCCAGGCCAACCAGAAGCAGACCAACTTTCAGGACACCTCCGCAAGAGAAATGCTACTGAATGCTTCCACATGTCACAGGTAGCATCATACCTTCAGGAGTTCAAGGAGAGACAGAAACTGTTTGAAGGGGCTGGGCTTCATATTCTCAAGGTAAGGAGGGTATACATGGCAAAATTGAATCTTAACTGATATATCTGAAGCAACTTGTTTAATATATGCTTTAAAAACTCATTATTTCTATATATTGCCTTCAAAAATGAAGATCAAATTGGCCTAATCCTTAAGAGAGATGTAGTCGTTACTCCTGATGAAAACTATTCTGAACATACTGCAAAGAATCGCTGGAAAAAGCACACTTAAATTCTGAGAAGTCCTTTCAGCTGTACTGTATATTCTGTCTCATATTTCATGCTGCAAATGTTACTCTGTAGGACTGTAGAGAAATACGAGGTTAGTACGTTGGAATGAGCACAGCATTCCACGACACTTTGATGCAGTATCTCTGCTTTATTCTTGTGATCTCTGACACCAAGAATTAGCAACTGAATCTGTCAGTTATGATCAGTAGTGTGCTGAAGTTGGGATCTTGCTTGGATATCACTACTTAATGGGAGGAGCACATGGTTGTGCCACAGAGAAATACCTGCTTGTAAACAGGGATTTGTGTGTCAATGATAACAGCAGGCAGGGTTTTAGTTGAGCAGTCGTAAGCCCGGCATAAACCAGTTCTTGGCAAAGAGGCCTTGCAGGGCCCAGGAACCGTCTGTTGTCATAGGCCTGTGGCTGCCTACTGGCCTGTGTGCCAGTGAGATCTTCAGGGGGCCCAATGTGCCTGGAGTTCTTTGTGGTGTTCCTCGTGCTGCTTGCATGCAGCTGTGCATGCGATCAGTACAGGAAGATGTATTTGCACTGATTTCAATGAGAGGCATTGGATAGTGGCATGGTTCTGTGCATCAGCTGCACACTGCAGATACCGTATCTGCTATGTGGTCAATGCATATAACCTAAATCAAAAGGTTCTTACATCAAAGAACATAACCTGAACAAGAGCACTTGCACATTTCATGGATAATTGTCTCTGCTTCCTTATGTTACAGGTTGAAAAAATACACAATCCCCTTCTATCTGCTGCATTCCAACAAATGAAAAAAAAAATAGAAGAAAATGAAGGTACCTCCAAAGGAGCCCACAAGTTGTACCAGCACGTTCCTGCTCAGTTCTGTAGCTTGGTATGCCAAACGGGATTTCACAGAATATATTCTCCACCAACAGGTAACGTAACTTGCTTCAGCATCTTTAATCAAAATGAACAGTGACTGACAACTGAAGCTGGATTAAAATCAGAAAGAACAGCCATCCTACACAAGAACTGCTTCTTACCAGCATTAAGAGTCTTATGAGCTTACTGTTCTGTCCTGACACTGCAGTCAGTAAGGCTCTGGCAGGATAAACCTGGATTCTTGTCTAGCCCAGCCACTGTTGACAGAATTGTTGATTTACACGTAATGCCATGTCCAAGTTTGTTTTTGTTGGAGCAATCTTTAAATGAGGTCCAAGTCCGTATTCCCTTGCTGCAAACATGGATTCAGCACCTTGATGAGAAGCAGTCTTTTAGTTCTACCACCCCAAAAGAACAAATCGTTACAGACTTTCCCTTAATATTTTTCTTTTCTTTTCCAGAGCAAAGATACGGAGCTGGCATTTACTTTAAAAGGAACCCAAAAAGCCTAATTGAGGATCAAGGGGAGTGGGAAACAGACTCTCCAATCTATGTGTTTGAGGCTGATGTATTAACAGGCTTATATACTAAAGGCAAGCAGTCCTACATTGTGCCACCAGCAGTGGAAGGAGATGCCAATAAGTTATATGACAGCTTAGTAGATGATGTAAGCAATCCTGACACCTTTGTCATTTGCAACAGTCTTCAGGCCCTTCCGTGTTATTTGTTGACTTGCTGCCAAGTGAAGGAGAGGTACATGGACCTCTGAGGAAACCAGCAGCATCCTGAGGAAGAATTAGTTAGTACTATAGCTGTTGTGAAGCCCCCCTTGGAACAAAGTCTAGCACTTAGATTTCAAGGGGATGCTCTGCCTAGTAACATGGTGTGATCAAACGGCCTCTTGGCAGCTCTGAAGTAGCCTTGAGGAAAAGTAAGCTGATAACATTAAGGAAATTGGGCCAAAGTGATCTATGAATGAAAAAGGAATGGAAAGCATCATAAAATAGTATAACATTTATATGTCTAGTCATATGCTAAGAATACCATATGTTTGCTTTGTCTTTCTTTCACTACACTTTCTCAATCTAAGATATTGCATACAATCATGAAACCCAAGAAATAAGGATGATTTGATTCTTAAATTTTCTCCTAAGCGTGTGTTGTGCAAATGAAGAAGCGAGATTGCTTCACACAGATTTCTAGCAAGCCCAGGTCAAGTTTTGGATAGCTTAATGGTGATAAACAAGGGTAACAAAAGTTTCAGACTTACCTAATGATCTCCCACCGAGATGATGACACTTCCTCCCAGGAGCAGTCAGATCCCACAAGAGAGATGTTTTTCCCCTCTAGTGGCTGGCTGTTAAATGAGCCCAGGGTAGCCCCACCCTGGGCCCACCCCTCCCAGTCACCTTGGAGGGGGGGGCACAGGTGCTCCCTAGGCCAGCCACCGCCCTTCACCAGGTGCTCAATCACTGATTCAGGCCGTGACCTAGCGTTTCCCTTACAGTGTGTGAACTTATCAGGTGACTGCTGTTTTCCACCTAAGGATTTGCTATTGAATGTGACAGACATGAGGCGATGTTTCAAGATTTCTAACAGTAATTGCTATTAGTTCTTACTAGTTAAATAAAAATTAGTTATTCCAAGCATTGTAGATTCATGTATTCAAAATAAAAAGTACAAATAATACTATCAGCTTCTCTGTTATTTTTCCTCCTAGTATTAAGAATGTGGCTTGGACTACTTGAGCTTCAAATTTCTCAGTGGTATTCAATCTCTTTGAAAGGCTACGTGAAAGTAGAGAGCTGGTTCAAGCTACAGCTTGAAACTGCTCTTCAATAACCTGCCTGAAATCTTTTAGAGGTCAGTGTCAGCGTTGTAGCTAGATATGTCCACACTGCTTCCACAGTGACCTGAAGGCAGTAAATGAAAAAGCCTAAGAGCTATTACACTCATTTCAATTTAAAAGGATTCAGTCCAGGTCAGGTACTTTAAAAAATTCTGCAGTAAAGCCTGAAATTATGTCTGACAGAGGAGGGTTTAAAACAAATCCCATTGTCCAAAACCAAAAGCTACCAGCAGATTTGCCATTCCATGATTCTGAGCTGTACAATCTGAAGCATTTAAACCCCCTACTTACGGCCAGAACAGAACACCTTCACAGGCTGTAACAGTGGTGTAATGTAGAAATAAGGGCTCATCAGCCAGTATCAGGTCTGCTTTTAGACTGAAAGGTCATTTATTGTTAAAACTGTAATTATCAGGGGAGAAGGGCTTGCACAAAACTATTAAAAACCAATGAGATTATCATAGGAAAAGTGTTTCATCCACCTATGAAGCACTGAACTAACAGAGCAGTCTGAACCCTAAAACACAGATCTCATAGTATTTAATGAGAATTTACAAAATAATTGGTTCATGAGTTCCTAGCATGCTTGCAATTCCCGAGGTAGCATTCATAATGCTAGGAACAGGTCACAAACCCCAAATTAAGTTATAAAAGCCTGATTCTGAACATTTAAGGGGGTTGCAAGTGGAGAAAGTTTTTTGAACTACCGCAAAAGGATACTTTGAAATAAATATATATATTTATATCTACAATGTCTACGTTGTTGCAAAGCAGGTAGCTTTGGTTGTAAGGGGTGAGCCTAAAGTGATGTTCAATAGGCAACAGGACTCCCCCACTCTTGAGATTGTAAAAACCACCTGAAACACCGGATACTCGTTCTCACAGAAATCCCAGGGCAGCTGAAATTCAAAAAACACAAATATTCTATTCCTGTCTTAAAACTTGCTTGTGACTTTTTTTTTTTGGTGGGGGGCAAGGGGGTGTTTAAAATCAGTACAGAGCTTCTGAACTGCTGCAAAAATTTCTAACAAACATCAGTTTTCAAAAAACCTTATGGATTTTTTTGGCATAGTACATAATCTTTCCGCCTAAATAAACAACAGTTATGACAGGAAAGTGCAATTTTAATACAGTTACATAAGGACTGGTAAAAATGTAGTTCTTCAATAACTTTTTTATTAATTTATGCAACTATTTTCCTAACTGCATCTGAAAAACATTGCAAGTCAGTTTAATAGGTACAAAAAGGACTGAGAGAATTCTAACAGCTTTCTCCAACGTTCAGCACATGCTTTTCTCCCTCCACACAAAGTATTCACTATTCCTAAATATTTGCGTTTTTGTTCTACTGTATAATTTTTGCTTAAGTTCACCCACGCTCTCTGCACTTCGTGACATACTTCTTTTCTCTATAACACAGTTTTTTAAAAACTGGTAATGTAAGAGGTTGTACATAGTTACGTTCATCTGGTCCTCAAAAAGAATAATTCCATGTACAGAACCTAGCCAATAAAGCCAGCCCAAACGGGATGTACCAGGCTGTACAGACAGAACAGTTCTGCTGGAAGGGATCTACAACGGTCAGCGGGTCCAACTGCCTGAGCACCGCAGGGCTGACCGGAAGTTAAAGCGCTTTATTGAGGGCATTATCCACATGCCTCTTATTAAAATAATTACCACAGTAATTGAGAATTCCTGATCTTAGTCCTACAGCAATCAGTTAACTACAGGCTACTCCACAGCTTCTGGGATTTCTCTGTCATCCACAATAAGAGTGTGAATAATTCCTTCCTTTCGTTTTCCACTACTGACAGCCTTGATGTAACAGCTGTGGTCACCAACAGTGAAGTGAGTTTCAGTCCCATCTTCTACAAATTCACCCTGGGAGAAAGGAGACAAGAATAAAACCAGACGTGCTTTGCAGTAGAATAAAAGCTCAGTGCATCAGACTGTTTCAAGGTCCTGACCACGTGTAGCTCCCATGATTACAGCAGCCGCAGGTAACTGCTACACAAAGCTGCACAATTTCAGATACGGCTTTGCCAAGGCTGCCAGTTAATCAGCTGTGGTTTTTAAATGACAATCAAAATTTCACATCATCAGTCAATAGGTGCCTTCTACAGCAGGCCGCCTTCTAAATTCAGATCCCTGAATTGAGTATAAGCTATGTATTTTAGATGGACAGCTCCTGCTGCCGTTACCTAACTTCCCTTTTTGGATTTTAAACCCATAACCATGGTTTGGGAGAGTGGAAGGAACTGTGCACTGCTCTAATGCAAGTACAGTTTTACAATTAAACATGAACTCATAGCTTGCTGAACTATCTTCTACCGCTTGTCACACTCTAGAAAAGGCTAAGAACCACCAGGAGCAGCCATTCTGATTCATTGCGAGGGGATGTTTCTTCCACTGCTTCCCGAGAAACATTTGGTAAATCTTTTCATGCTGTTCTCAAGTTTGGTAGAACTGCTGCTTTACAGATTGTGCTCATCCAGGGCAGGCTGCTTGTGGCTGCAGCAGTCATAGTGACAGCTCTGGTGAGGAAGCGCATCCTGAGATGGGAAGCTGACACAGTCTGCACAATGGACAACATCATAAAATAGACACCAGATACATCAAGCCTTTTAACTGTCAATCTGCTATGCATATTAATAAAGATGTGACAAAGATTTTATTTGTTCCAAGAAGATGACCTAAGCCCAAGGTGCTAGAGATCACCTCTAACGGATAAAAATCACCAGCCATAAAAGAATGCAGGCGTTCAGCTTTCAGTCACCACTAACACGAGCAGGTCTGGATGAGGCACCTCTGGAGTTTGTGTCAAATTTAGGTCCCTCCCAATTTGTCTAAGAAGCCTAAAGCATTGTTTCTCTTTTGGCACCTTAACTGTTAAGCCGGGATACAAAACACCCTGTTACTAAGTACAGGAAGAACAGACTAGCAGCACGCTGGCTGTCTGGAGGTATGCCCACGCTCCGCTTCCAAGCGAAGCGACGTGCTCCTCACCACGGCTTAGCCAGCACGTTACTTTGGTGAGCTCTGGTTAAATTATAGCCATAGCCTACGAAAAGCCTGTGGAAGTGATCACCTACCGCTGTTTCCATTTTTTTACCGTTGCACCACACATCCATAGTGTCCTTTTCTGTGAAGGAAAGAACAAAAAGTAGAAAGAACAGGATTCTCCCTCCTCCCCCCACAGACAGGGAAATCTAAGAATTTTAGAGTTTAGAGTTCAACATTACTTTTAATTTCCAAAAGAAGTTCCTAATTAACCATAGAACCTGAACTACATAGTTCTCATATTGGAGATGGGCGGCTCTGCCATCAATGGGCAAACAACTTGTGCTATGGGTATGCATTTTTACCTCTCCCTAGCCCTGGCTATTAACACTGGATTGCTCTCACTATTGTCAGAAACGTTCTGACATTCTTAAACAGAAATATTTGAAGACAGAAAAATGAAGTAATTTGTGCTAATTATTTGAGTACTGTTTGTTTGATGAAGTGCTCATGTTTTGTGCAGGTAGGTTCAATTCACAAGCAGTGTTGCTTAACATCCATGAAACTGCATTCTTAAAATTCCCTTGAAAACTCAAGTGCAACTTTAAATAAGAATCTTAATTTTTTTTGTATGAAACAGATGAAACAATATTATTTTTCCCAGCACATCTTCCTTAAATTACTTTACTCTAGAATTCACATTACCGACAGTTGTCCACATGATGTAAACAGAGGCTGAACACTGCTTTGTCTTTTAAATAAGTCTAGGGAGATTAAAAGTCTTTGAGGAGACCAGGCTATCTCCTGCATTAAAATTGCCTTTTCTTCCAAGACATCTTCATCTCAGTGCATTCCATTCTGACCTTAGGCTCAAGAAAAAAACATATACCAGGATCTCTTGTGCCCAGGTGTAACCATACAGCAGTACTTAAGAGGAAGTTTTACTACTACATGCTACAGATGAATTCCTCAGTGGATCCCTTCGTCCCACCTTCTTGCAATGTACTTTGGAAAAGGGGCGGAGGAGAAGAAATGTATTATCTTGCTATTGAAAAACTATAAAAACATTATCTGAAGGTTTTAGATTAAATTTGTAGTTAAGAGGTGGTGCAGAAAAAACCAAAGAGTAACAGTGATACACTTCTTCAGTTAAAGACTCCTTAACTCTGGCTTACGGATTCTTAAGGAAAGCCCGGTTACCCAGTCAACAAAAAAAATAGTGCTGTAGAAAACCAACAGCAGGCTCACCCAGGTATAACAACACCACCATTTCTCTGCCTGTCTTTGGCACCTAATTCTGAAGCTCTCCAGACCACCCACGATCTTACACTGCAACAGTGCCAGCCACTGAACTATGCTTTCCCTTAATCACCAGCTATTAAATGCACAAGTTTTTTTGAAGGCAGCAACATGAATTCATTCAGTATTTACTTACCCAGAACAACTCTATACTCCGTACCACCCAAGCTCAGTATCCAAGTATTGGTTGTTTTTGACCTGTTCTCCATATATTTCTTGAGGCTTTTCCCATCGATCTCCAAGGTATACTCATATGCAAAGCCACTGACTGCGTCAATGTTAATACTAGCTTTTGTTTTGGATGCTCCAACAGTAAATGTTTCTTTACCCACTAATTTGAACATCCATTCTTTTCGTATTTCTTCCTGTAGAATAAAACACAGACAATGGGTATTAGTTGATAAACCTGAGAACATGTTTTAGTATTTAAGAAAAATTAACCAGAACTCAGGAAACTGCTGTTTTTTTAGCTGTTTTTTCTGAAGGTACAAAAACACAACACTTGCTAAGTTCCGAGTGCCTCTGCCCAAGGACGGCAAAGCACGCTGTGATACTCACATCTCAACTGTAATTAAAACAAGAATGATGTAGTTCATTAACAAGGCAAAGTTAGCCAACTGAATATGCCTCACTTGTACATTACTCTTTTGTTCGTTCTGATGACTTCTGAACACTTAAATTATCTGTATCATAGCGAACGTTGAGCATATAGCAATTTCACCTTTCCATCAACATAGACAACACGTTTTCCTGAAGTGGTCCCATGTTCAAATTCAATCTTATGAACGCCATCACTTAAAGCTACTTCCCAAACAGCCACCAAATCTGTCATCTTCTCTAAGTGGCTGTACCGAGACCTATGGAAACATCAACAAAGTCAATTAATTGTCACCGAAAAAGTTCAAACACTCACGACTGCAGTTCAAAAGTTCACTGCTTCAGGGAAAGTCGCCTTTTACAACGGTAAAATGAGACTTGAGAGAATAAGCTTACACAATTACGTACACATTCATGTTTTAATAACATTCAAATATTACAAAATACCACAAAAAGCAGACAAGTAAGCAGACTCACTTTGACAAACACCATATCAAGGTACACACCCATCTTACCTCTACAGCTTCTGGTTCAGGTGACAGTATAGTGACAAAATTGTGCTTAGAATTCAGATGTTCCTTGACAGTTATTTCTTGGCAGGCATTAAAATGCAGCATTTCATTTGGTATGTGAGAAGCATTTTAGCCTTCTAAACGTGAACAGCACTTAGGATGACCAGTTCAGCTATCGCAATAATGACCGTAACAACTTTGTCATCTCCCAGAAACGCTACCTACATCACTTGGAAACACACCACCACACACACAAACACGCACGGGGAGGAGACTTGAAAAGATATCCTTCCATTTAGATCACGTTTAAAGTTCAGGCACAGCCTTAAGTGACTGCTGCAGTGGTGGATATCTTTCCCAAAGCCACTCGTGCTGCAGCCCTGGTGTTTTACCTTACTTCATCTTCACTGACTGTAACCTCCTCCCAGGACGCCATAGTAACCAAAGGGCTTCTAATCCAACCAGCAGCAAGAAAAGAAGAAGAGCAAAATAGCAGCAGGGAAGTGCTGAGAACTAATTTTTCCTAGTTTTCTCTAGGTAAGATTATGGATATTTTTCAAAGTGTCACAAACTGTCGTGTACTGCCAGCCATATTTGCTGCAATACAAATATAATTCTGCCACTTGGACAAAAAGGCAAGTCTAAGCAACAGTTAACAAAACCAGAATGGGCTAAGATATTAGCACATCACAATGCTGTCCCTTATTTGCTGGAAAAATGGTTTGTCTGACCTGTGACCAAAAGCTTGGAAAAGAAGAGCAGGACCAAAGCAGGCCACGGCCAGGACCTGCCCCTCAGGCACCGGCTGGGACCAGAGGACACAGCAGACCGGGACAGGTGCCACCTGCTCGTTTTCCTAAACCAGGTTTCTACAATCGTTGTTAGCAATTCGACCTGGCATTTGAAATAGAACCTTCCCTCTGACTTAAGCCTGTTTCAAAGCATGCTTGTGTACTCTGCTGTAGTGCTGCTCGTGTTTTTGTCAGCAGTCCCGCTCCTTTCTGTTCACAAACTGGAAAAAGAATCGTTTCGAAGTGGAACGTTCCGAATGCACGGGCTGCGTTCTGCCGGCAGCGCGCAGCCCGCATCAGCTCGCAATGACTTCGGGGCTATTTCGGTGGCTCTTACGGGTCCGTTCCTGGGAGCTCCTCATCCTCCGGCACATCACCAAGCCACGCACAATCCTCTACCGGGATCCCCGATACCAGCTCGAGGGCCCAGCCTCCCCCTGTAACACGCTGCACACAAAGTTTGCTGCTCACGGTTTTATTTCCAAGTTAAGCTCTGGCAGCCGCGCTCCCAAAGCCCTCCTCCAGCTCTTATGGCTGACAGGGACCCCTCACACCCGCCCCAGCCCGTGTGACCGCGCCTCACCGCGCAGCGGGCGATGCCGCACCGCAGCCATCCCCGCGCCCGAGGGAAGGCCGCTCCCGCCCGCTCCTACCTCCGCGGCTCTNCCGCTGCCCTCCCGTTCCTCCCCGCGGCGGCCCGAGGGCGGGCGCTCCTCGCCATGACCGAGGTACCGTGGTGAGGCCGCGGGGTCTGTCTGCTCGCTGCTGCGTAGCGAAACAAAACAACGCAAAACAGAGCAAAACTAAGAGCAAACCCGGCACCCGCTTCCCGCGAGGCGCGGGGTGAGGCCGCCCCGGGTGGGAGCCGTCTGTTGGGCTCCTTAGAAAGGACGAGTTTGACTCATTTGCACGCTAATAGCGATCAGTAAAACCAGATCGTCTGTGTGCTGCTTATGTGTGTTTTTTCCTCCGATATTTTTGCAGATGTTGGAGTGCGTTGCAAGCCGCTCTGTAGCAACTGTGGCTGGCTGGGGGTCCGTGGGCTGTTCTGCTTTGATTAGTTGTTTGTTGGTGTTGGTTTGGGGTATTTTTGTGGTTTTGTTGTTCATTCTTTACAAGGGGCTGTGCAGTACCCTTGGCCCACAGAAGTAGAAGGATGGGACACCAAAAGCTGATGTTCAGAATTCAGGTTTCTCCCTCCTCTTCCCCCTCTCCCAACTGCAGCAGGAGAAAGCAGAATGGGAAAGCTTAAACAAGCTGCTGGTGCGGCATGGCCTGGAGCCAGTGAGCCTCGTGGGGCCCCCATACAGCAGAAACCTATCAGGTAAGGCAGTGCTGATCCCACAGGCTCTTCTATAGCAAGCCTGAAGCCGTGTTTCTAAAGCCATCGCGTCCAAATGGCAGGGGAGATGCAATTTTCTTCAGCTATTGAAAGCCCTTCGTTAAGACTTTGTTTATGCTGTGCATTTCCAGACGTGATTGCCTTAGACAGTCAGTCTTCTCTGGGAATAAGACTTGCCTTAAAAACATTGTTGGAAGACACCGAGCGACAACAGAAGATGATGCAGGGCCTTATGGCCACCAATCTCAATCTTAGGTAAGGTGCAGCAGCAGGAACTTGGTGACAAAGCAACAGCACTGTCAGTGCCCTTTTTCAGCCAGGTGGAGCCCTTGTCACACCTGAGGCCTAAGAGCTTTTCCCTGAGATTTTTCTCCGATATGCAGCTATATTGGCCTCAATCTGCTTGAGCTGTTGTGTTACTTCATCTGCTGCTTATTCCCGTAGCAGCATATTTCAGATAGCATTCTATGATATTTCCTGTATCTGCTGCCACGGGCTATTGTAGGATATCATCAGATAAAGTTTGTCAGGCCTGTGCTTCCTCACTGTCTTTAGTGAAAGGAGTTTAATTTAAATCAAAGATTTATTTTTTTAGAGATGAGATACGACAGGAACGAGGTCGGGCATCTCGACAAGAGCAACGCGCTAATGAATTGGAAAATGTAGTGGAAAACATTAAATCAAAAATCCGTCAGCTGGAAGATGAGACAATAGCTAAAGTTTGCTGGCAACAGAATCAAGTCAGAGAACTTCAGGAAGATCAACAGGTTTCAGAGGTAACTCACATAGTCCTCAGACAGCACTCAAAACTTTTGACTTCTTTTGAAAGCTCTAAAAATATTTACATTGGTCAAAATAAACATGAGTCTTGTGTCAAAGTTAGTACACTACTTGTAGCTAAGATTTTACATTTCATGAAGAATTTTCTAATGATAAATTGTAAAAATACATGATCCCTTCTTTCACTGCCTTTTTGGCTAAGCTTCCTCAGGACCAAGTGCCTGTGTGGGCAGGTCGAGCACTGTCTCCAGCTTGTGAGTTAGAATCATTTCAGAATGCTCCTGTTACCTCTTCACAGGCAAAATATCAACAGCAACAGGAGAAGCTGCAAGAACAGGAAGAGATTATTGCCCGTTTGCAGAAGGAGCTGCACAAAGTTGGAATGGAGGAGCAGGAACGTGTTGCCACTCAAAACAAAATGTTTTGTAGGTTTTGCAAAAGAGCTCCCAAATCTCTTCTAGATCAGCAGTAAGAAATTTTCTTATATTGGTGTATGACCTGTAACATTAAATGAAGTTTTACAAGATTTTACAGTAACTGATCTTGATACTTACATGGAAAAAAGTTGGAGGTCTTTGGAGTGCAAGCTGAAATGTGAGGTGTTATAAAGGTACATTAACACAGGTTTTTTCTTGGTTTTTTTTTTGCATTATAAATGTGAGCTGGATGAATCCGTGGCAGAAAATAAAAATTCTCAGCCACCAGGTGTCAGCAAAGAAAGAAGAATGATTCACTCTGGAAACACAGCATCTGCTAGGGTGATTTCATTCTGGGACTTGTAACATTTTAAAGCGTAAATTTAAATAACAAAAGGCAACAACAGCAATAAAACAACCCAGATTTGGAAAGCAGTCTTGGCAACTACTAACCACAGGCATACTATACTTTCCAGGCCTTCCAGTGCAAGTTCTTCATATACTTTCTTTTGTGCAAGTTCTGAAAGTGTTCTAAGCCTACGTCTCTTGCAATAAAATCTCCATCCTTCTGCTAATATCAGAAACTTCACAGCTTGCAGGTCTTGGGTAGCTGTCACTTCATTGCACTGGTGTAGCCTGGTCTTCCAGGTCTGGCTAGGAAGAATTTCAAAGGAGTCGTGTGCATACCTCTGACCATTTCTTGTGCTCTCACTCAATGAGAAGGATCACTGAATTTGGTTCCTTAGGATTTCCCACCTGTATCTTCAAAATAGAAAATTTCAGAGTGGCTCAAAAAGGAAATGCAGTTTCTCAGCTATTCAGTTATCTGTGGTATAATTTTCTGGCAACCGCTTCCTTAGAACACGCTTGTAGTTTCTCTGGAGAGCAAAGTTCTTAGGCTGTGTGGGACCTGTGCCTTCCTGTCTCCCCCAGTCGTCCCTGCAGCCCTGCAGCTCAGGACTGTGCCACCTTGTTAAGCCTGCTGGGTGACCACAGCCACAAGATACGAGGCCTGTCAGAAGGATTCAGCTTTTGTTTCCTCTTGGGTCATTTTGCTACTTCCAATCTAATACACAGTTAATGTCTCTAAGTTTCTTTTTTGGAAAACTGACTGTGATATGGGAGAGAACCTACTCCTTGATGCGGTCTCTTCTGGAATACAGTGCAGCTGTGTCCTGTTTGGGTTTTTAACAATACCTTTAAGGCACAATTTTTTGAGAATATCTGAAATTCAGAATAACATTTTTTTTTTTCCCCCCAGGTTTCTTTGTTTAATTGATTATTATGAATCTCAAATTAATGAAATGAAAAAGGAGCTAAGGTGGGTCTCATCTAATGCCTCGTGGTCCGACTGCTCAAAGATTTTTCTTCATGCTGTTCTTTAAACTTGCAGTGGTAAATGTTTGGTGTTCCAGATGTCAGTAATATGTAAGAAACAGCCAAGGACTGTAATGGTCTTGGAAGTTTGGATTCATCCTGGGAATAACTATCAGTCTGAGCAGCTGCTCAGCCAGGCCAGTGCAGCTAGGAACGCAGTGTATTTTCATGCTTGAGCTGTAATCCTTTGTTTGTTTGTTTTTCCTCTTTCCCTATTGCAGTGGTTAAGAAGCAGCACTACTGCATTAGCTGTGCTCACTCAACTGATGTCCTAAAAAGAAAGAAAAAAAAAAAGGGCAGGGGGAATACTGGCTTCTCAGCTCCATCGTGTTGCTTACATGATACAGAGCAACAAGCAGATACCTGAGAGACATTCCCATAACGTGAGATTATCATCTTGAAAGCTGAAATTGGATTTGTTTGTTCTGAAAATTCTCTTGAGGAATGAGTGTACTCAATTAGTATATGAAACAGCTTCCCAGAATAATAGAGAAGAGCAGTGGCTCTTAGGGCAGAGATTCTATTCTGATTATTGTTCAGTTTATGGAAGTTTTATCATATGTACTTGCAAACTAAGCAAACATAGATCTTTGTGGTAATTGAATTGCAGTAAGCTGGAACCATTTATTTTTTTCCCAATAGGCAATATAAGAAAGAGGAGGATCACATACAGAGAGAAGTAGAAAGCAAAGGAAAATTCTTAAATCTAGATGCTACTCCGAATTACAGAGCACTGCTCACGGTAAGGAACTGCTAAGAATAAGGCCATGCAGATTGCTAAATGGCAACCCCTGAAGAGCCACATAAAAATGCATGTGTTTGATTTCTGTTTGCTTGTTCATGTCTTCACAGTTCATAAACTCTCCATCTTCATCTCTTTAGGCAAAGATTCAGTACTATGTTGTGAGTACTGTGTTGCTTCTCATTTCCCCACCTATGCTGTCTCACTACATAAGGCAAAGAGGAATCTCTCTTAACAGATAACATACTTGAAAGTGTTCAGGCTTGTTGATTATGGAGTGAGTGAAATGAAAGAAATAATACAGTGTATGTTGCAGTCTTTTCAGAATCAGCTTGTTGAAACAAAAGCCAGGAATGAACAGCTTTTGCTTGAAAATGCAAATCTCAAGAAAGATATGGAAACAAGGTGAGAAAGAATAAATAGCATTTTTAAAAGTACTTCAGTGGGCTTTGCTTTACAAAGAAAGAAACTGCAAGCACAAGCAACTGTAAAAGTGCAGCGTGAAATCTGCCTGTAAAAGCAATTCATAAATGAATTAGTATTCTAATAGGGCACCAACAATCAACATCCCCTCCCTACACTGTTAATAACAGCAGCTGTTGCTGTACAGTGCATCGTGTTGGACAACAGTAACAATGTGTGTGGGCAAACTTACTCTTCCCCACTGCTAGCATTACTGCTAAGTCTGAATTCCAGATAAAGCCTGCTGGTCAAGGTAGAGGTGCAGACTGTTTTAGTAAGAAAGCCTGAGCCAGCAGAAGTGTTTTTTGGTGGTTTTAGTGTATCTACATTGCAGTTACAGCCACAGAGAAATGTAGAATTTCATTTCCAGAACGATGTTACGGACTGGCAAAGCTTTCTTACCTTTTTGCTTAGCTGAATTTTATCCATCTCTTTCAATGCAAGACATATAATAACTTTTCTCTCTATATAATATGTATATATATAATAACTTTTTCTTTCCAACAGACCGACTGCACAGGAATTAAGACTTTACAAGCACCAAGTGAAGAAACTAGAGAAAATTTTAAAGAAAACTATCCCGTAACTATTTTTCTTCAGTAATTTTCATGAATCCTCTGAACTTATAAAGGCAAAGATAGCCTGCAACCTTAGCTTATAAAGCCACGTACCTTACGACTGTCCCTTAGAGCCTGGTTCCCGGTCAGCACATGCTCCTGCACCTCTGAAGACACGCTATGAATCTCTGAAGTGAGGGCATGGTGTCCAAATGGGCGCACAGCAGTGTGCCTTTGTAATCTCATTTTGTCTTTTGGGATTGGAGCGCTACCATAGGCAGTATGGGCAGGACCACGCTGTGTTGTCTGCTGCTTCTGTGAGCCATAAAGAAAGTTACTGGTTGTGTTGTGGATTACGAATCAGAAAGTTCTATGAGAGCTGGCAAACTGTTGCAGCTACTGGAGATTATGTCCGTATTAATCTTAGAAATTTACTTAGAATTTTTTTCTGGAACATTGCTAAGAAAGTACTTCAAAGATAGTAGAGTCTGGTATTGACAAGGTGTATATTTGGAATTTCACTTAATTATTTGTGTATATGTGTACTGGATACTACATATTGTAGCACCATACATTGTCTGAAAAAGGCATTGCTTTAGAACTGTTCAGTTTCTCATTTTACATTGTGTGTATTTCAATGGTCTTTTCTCTCATGCAGTGGGTATGACTTAGTAGCTTTAGACTGAAAGTCATCTGAGATGATCTACTGTATGTATTTGGCATGCAGGTCTTCAGGGAACAGTACCGGAGAAAGAACAGAAGAAAAGCAAGAACCTGAGAGTACCGCAGGAGCAGATCAGCAGCAGGCAGTTTGCCAGCAATACTTACAGGTATGCAAACTTCATCTGTACCGTGTGCATCCAGCACTTTCATAATGAAATATGAGTTTTGTTTAACCATGTAAACTGAAGCATGCTGTTTTGAATCCAGAAGTTTATATAGAGCCCTGTACGTAACGCGTAATGTTCTGGGCATGGCAGTTAATGTAGGCTTATCTTAATGTAAACTACCTGAAGGTACAACAGGGAAGCAGAGACTAGCTTGGCAAACCTCCAAGCAATGATTTAGCCCAAAGTCTTTTCAGAATAGGGGATAAGATCAAGGTCCTGTGTAAAACATACCCTATGTTACAGTGCTAAAAATGACTAATGAGATTTTTCTGAATAAAGAAAGAGCAAATATAGTAAAGCTTGGCAACATATAAACTACTTTACCTAGTAGTAATTTAGTGGAGGTATTTCTGATTTAATGTTTAGATGATCGTGACTGGTGCTGAGGGAATTTATAATAAAATGTCATATTTGAGCAATAACTTTTTTCTTATTTGTTATTGAAGGTGTTGTCCAATATTGATTCTATTATACGAAGTCCAAGAGCTCCTCCATTAATATACCGGCGCAGTAAGGGGCCAGTGCAAAATTACATTAAAGAGAACGGACAGGAATGTGGATTTGAGCACCTCCCACTCACTATAGAATTGTGGGCAGATCAGCTCATGGCCCTAAAGGTAATGTGCTTGTGCTTGGCTTTATATTCTTCCTTTAATCTGTTGAAAACCACTCAGTGCTTCTCTGTATATATTGTTGGTTTGTGTGTATAGTTTTTGTTGTTGCCTGACTCGGTGTTAAATGGACAGCAGAAAATTTTACAAACATATACACTACTTTGAAACATAGTAAACTGAAAAACACACAGTGTGCCTACAGGCCAGATATCTGTCTCTGTGTTATCATCTAAATGTTTTTCTTCAACTGTCTGAGTCCCTGAGAGCACATGCAGGCTTTAGATTCTGTGTACTTTACGCATAAATGAGGGTGCATTCTCTCTGCCTTACCAGAACAATAACTTTCTTTAAATTTAAATACAAGTTTAATACAAACTATTTGTAAATCTTTCTTTAGATTTAAATACAAGTGAAGTAATTCTATTTAAAACCAAGCTCTCTGAGCACTTCTCATTTAATTGAGGTAATTGTATATATTCTTTCAGAATATCAGCATTCTTTTTAAAGAATGTAAGCAAGGTACTCCACTTAAATTCCATGAAAACTAAGACCTTACTGTCTCCAATACTGAAACACTTTTGCATATGAGAAACAAAATCTGCCCAATTCTGTAGTAAAAGAGACCATCTCCTCTGTTTTAAAAGGATTTGCATAGGTCACTGAGAAAACTGTCTCTGGAATTGGTGCCCTGGCACATTACAGATCCACAGGAGAACAGAGAATCCCTACGAGTTCAAGACCTTCAGCTCATAGTAGATACAGTTTTGGAAGAAATAGAAAACAAGGAAAAGGTAATTCTTACCAGGGCTTGATTGTCAAAAGTTATTGTGGAATTCTTAAATGCACTCCACACATTGATTAGACTTCTGCATTTCAAAGCCTTGTGGGGTTTAAGGAATAGCTGTGTGAAGATGCTCAATAGCCAAAGACTATTTGCACGTAATGGATAAATTCACCCTGGGGAAGAATGCGTTAATTAAGGCCATTTGATTGATGATGAATTTGCATTGCCCTGTAGTGTCAGGTATTATCCTGTTCTGTCTGTTTCTCAGTCAGCATTGAGAATACATAAACAGACTTAATAAACAGCAGAAAGCAAAGCTTTCAGAAGTCTTTTTTTTCTGTAAGAAAATCTTTAGTTTGCTGGATATTTGTGCCTGCAAACTCTCTTTAATATACTTCTCCAGACTTAAAATTTGAAATGCCTTGAGTTAATAAGGAGACACCTTCATAGACTAATTTTAAGAATGTTACATGGTTTGAAAGAACCCTTGCTTTGTTAGGCAACAACTTTGAAAAGTTATTTTTCCTGCTTGCTGCAGAACAGCCAGACAGCGTCCTTACCGACACTATTTGCAATAGTCTCTCACTTCCAGAAGTTGTTTGATGTGAATTCTCTGAATGGCATTTACCCACGAATGAATGAAGTTTACACAAAACTTGGGGAACTGACCAATGCAATGAGAAATCTCCATGAGCTCCTGGAACTAGGTAAAGGCTTACTACCTAGCGCTTGTTCAGACTATTTCCAAAGGAAAAAGAAGTTAAGTGAAGGGCAATATTTTCCATACTTCATGGAAAATATGTTGAGCTGCTGAGTAATTATAAACTAGGTATGTTCTTCATTGGGAAGATAAAAAATAGGCTGTCAATTGGGAGGTAGCAAAACCCTGTTACTTGTAAGCCTTCAGCAGCTGCTGAGGAATAACAGGGAGGCAGGAAAAAGGAATAACAGATGAAATTGAAGTACCTTGTTTCCCCCTGCCAGTCCTCAGGAACTTCCCTCTTACGTCCTAAAGGTTTGTTTGGTTTTACTTTAAATTGTGAATGTCAAGAACTAAGTGCCACCAGTAATCAGAGGCCTGTGTAATTACTTTCAAGTGCCCATACTCTTCTGGTTTTGCACTTCTGAAGAACAGCAGCTGCTAATCTTCCCTGAGCTCATGAGTTTAAAGGCTTGGCTGTGCTGCAGGGTGTACAGCCAGAGGGCAAGGCTTCTGGACTGCTCACATTGGAGCCTCATTCAGAGAGGGAAGCAGACTTCCTGCCTGCCACCAACACAGGAGGTGAGGAAGCTTCTTGTGTCCCTACTAATTTACAAACCAATGGAGCTCAGAGGATACCTTTTCCACAAATACTTCTGCTGAAACTGAGTGAGAAAAGGACAAGAGCGGTAGCATCAGTGCATTTCTGAACAAAGGCACTTTGCTTTCTGTGAATGATGAAACTTGTATGCCTAGATGTGTGAAAGCTGAATAAAATCTGGGCACTTATAAAAACTGAATTATGTCTTACTTTCCTGTTCTTATTCTTACCAGAAACAAAAAGTGTTTGTTTTCCAGATAGTTCAGTTCCACCCACTGTGGTAGTGGATACTGTTGGGAAACTGTGTGACATAATTAACGAGAATGTGACTGAGCAGGTACAGCAGCTTCTGGGGACCCAAGACATCCACAGGTATTTAGGTCTGTTCCATTACAGACAATTTTGCAAACATCAAACTTATTAATTGAGAGAGCTGCTTAAGATTGGTACTGAACGGGACTTTAATAGCTTGCTACCAAGTCAGCTAGCTGTGACAGTAAAGGAAAGAATTTGTTTCTATCCTATATAGAACAAATCTGGAATGCTTTTCAAAAGGCCACATAGCACATAGCTGGCACATAGAAAAATTTAGGTACCCTTACCACCACCTTGTTGATTTGCATGGATAAGGTGATCAAATAAGCCTATTAAGCATGTGTTTCATAAGGGGAGGTAGCATAGAATGTGCTGTACAAATGTACAAAAAGATTAATTGCAGCAGTAAATTTGTAACAGGCAAAGTTAACAACACTAACACCCTCAACCTTTCTGTGCTCCTTACAGTTTTAACTAGAGAGAAGCTGTTTATAATATTCCTGCCTCCACCTCTGAAGCAGTTATATCAGCCACCCCCACGCAGTATATTTAGCAAACATAGGCTCCTGTTCCAGTCCAAAAATGACATGGCTCTATGTAAGGAGAAAAGGAAGGATGTATATAGGGCAGAAACACTGAAATTAGAGATAATCTTTTGACAGTTAACAGCTGTTGGCTGCACGTTTCAGAACGTGAGAATGCATGTTTGGTGTAGATGCATTTATATACTAAGTAGCAGCGTTTTCAGAAAGCAATGACACAGTATGGCAAAACAGACAGGGAAATGAACTTAATATGGTCCTTACGTCTTTGATCTGATGGTTTTACTTAAACATTTCAGTATAATCAACAAGCTGGAAGAACATGAACGCTTCTTTCCACCATTTCAAGCTCTCATTCAAGATTTGCTCTGTCTTTTAGGTGAGTAACATTTGCAACAGTTGTAATTATCTTCATGCCAAAGTTTCCTCCCAAGACTTTAAATAGCTAACGCGTATTTTGTTTACTCCTGGTGTGCAAAAACACGAGGAAAGTGTGAGAAAACGTGCTAACTCTTGCCTCGCTCTCTTCTTTCTTGAGAAAGTGACTGAAATAACTTTAGGTTTTCACTGAGAAGAGGATCGATTACATTCAGTTATAAAACTTAGAAGTTAAAACGATTTTTTGTTTCCAAAAGCATTAAAGAGTTTGAGGCGTTTATTCTCTGCAGTAGTTTTTGCTCACTCACTGTATTTCTAATGTTGAAGCTAGAATTCTGGTTGAACATGAAGGTGCTTTATATACATCTCTTACCATCTTGCTTTTCACTCTCTTTCAGGGATCAGTAACGTGGATGATATTTTACCTACTGTGCGGAAGTTGAAACTGGTAGCTAGTTAAGAGTTGGTGTGCTCTATTCTGGGAAGGCAACCCATGAAGCAGCCATTGATGCATATGACATTACAGCTATCTCTAATCTCTGTTACCTTAATGAACAGTTTCAGACTTTTTAATATGAATAAAAGCTTGGCTTTGCCATTGCATTTGTTAGTTTCTCTGAATTCTTGTTTCATTGTCAATTTAAGAAAAACTTAACCACAGCCAAAGGGTCTGCTCAGTCCTGGAGAGAGAACCAACGTTCACCGTACTGATCTAGGAAACTGAAGCCAGCACATAGACAGAAAACACATAAACCTGCTTACCTTTCTGGATGTAGCTGGTCCACTAAGTATGAGATAAAGTTGCTTTAACTGCCTTATAGCTCTAACATTTTCATCGTTACCTGGGTTGTCTGGAGAGCTTATTTTAAAATGCTGTTTACATTTTGAGCTAGGTTTGGGATTTGATTTAGTGACTGTTGTCTTTTCAATTGCTACATGATTTCAGACATCCTGCTTTGTGCTGCAAACTGTTGTTCAGTGAGTATTCTTTCTGGTTCTGGATTAAGACAGACTGGGTTAATGTAATCTAGGTTGAAAATACTTTAAACCTACTTCAGGTGGTGGTTTCTTTTTTTTTTAGCAGGAATTTGAAGTTACCGTGCTTAAATTCTACACATCACTTTTAGAAGGGCATAGATCAAGTTCCTTAAGCAAGACATGTCAAAGTTTATTGTAAACAAATACACCAAGCTTCCAAAAATATTTTTGCTCCAATATTAATAAAGCTAGGTTTACAAAACTCTGCTGTTCCTTAGGCAGAATGCTTTACTGTCAAGGCTTATGAGATGTTGAAATGTAACAAAGAACAAAACATGTTAAGGCATTACAAACTAAAACTTTAATGACATCCTGGTAGACTAATCTCTCTGCTTTTGGAAGCTCATTATATGCAGACCTGCAGCCACAATGTGCTAAGGTCCTTTCAGAAGCAGAATATCAATTTCTTAGTTTCTCAAGAACTGCTATTAGTATTAAACAGTTTATTTGAATGGGTTCTGTAGCTTTACAAATGAAAGATCCTGTTTAAAAATTGATTCTTTTAAAAGTACAATGCTTTCAGATATTGTTAAACCAACATGAATATGCTCTTAGGGAAATGAAACTGCAAGCAGAGTAATCACACACAGCTGACAACCTAAAAATACCTCCAGGTACAACAGTTCCTTAAGAGCGTGTTCATATATAAGGATTCTTTCGGGGAGATACACCAGAAACATCAAAAATAAATGATTTGTTATTTAGAGAGAAATTATTTTCATTGTTTTTATTTCCCTTTTTTTTTTAAACTTCACTGAGAACTAATGGCAGTAGGGTCATTAAATGTACATGTCCTGAGCAGCAGATGGCTTCAAGTTTGCAGTGACTGTTTCAAAACACTTCAGTTACAAAAGAGATATATACAGTAAATATAAAGTTTAAAAATTAATAGCTTATGTACATGAGAAGAAATCAATTTTTCTTGCGTCTACTTCTTGTCAGCTCATACCTGCAAGACAGATACAATAAGCAGTTTAAGACTTTCTTTAAAGAGTTTTAACAGCCACAACAGAGAACTCGGGCTGCGTTATTGCTTGTGTTTCATGGGCACGTGGTGAAGGAGGCTTCAGAGACAGCCTCACACTTTAGCTCTTTACTGGGAACTTTGCATGAGTCATTTTTCTCCTACTGCCATAATTGCCATATGCTTCCATGAGACACATAGAAGCTGGGCATGGGGAACCTGGGCTTCCTGCACTGCTGACCGCACTACTGGGAAGCTACTGGACTACACTCACTGCATTCCTTGGCCTCCTTCACTGAAGGATAAAGGAAGAACGACTGCCATTAACCTGAGATTTAGAAGGAAAACAATGGTTCTTGATCTTTGCCTCAGACCAATACTTAAAGTTGACTTCTGAACCTCAATGAACACACAAGCAGAACTGCAAGTGGCTTATTATAATGCCTCCTAAAAATTCTTTGTAATTAGCGTTTTATCAGACATACATATTGCTGATCAGAGTATTCATTTAGTTAAGATCTTTATCCAAGTTATTTGTTGCAAGTTTACTTTAATAAACATAATTCTTTATTTATGTAACCCAGTGGCTTTTATGTAATTTAAAATATGCTGAAGGCTGAGAATAATTGACACACAGGCCTCTTATTAAAACTTTCACAGGGCAGGTATCACACTATTAACAAGATTAACGTAAAGCTTAGATAAAACTACCAGATTAGTTCAGGTTAGTCCTGCATTTGCAGGTAAAATATTACTGTTGCTTACCAAAAAGCCTCTCTACCATCATCCCAACAACAGTTACACAAATTCAGCAAAGCCATTAGCAGGAGTTTAAAATACGAAACAAACTTACCATTGTGCAAAACCTTTGATTAAGTCCTCCTGTGACAAGTCAATCCGCACCTTTAAAAAACAAATTTTTATTTGGACATTTTATTTATTTGTATATATATTACATACAAGTTGATCAGCTGAGCTAGCACTCCTCCAAGTCAACTTTTAAGTTCTGGGGCTGCAGCTCAGGCTCAAGAGCCTCCTGCATTCCCAGGACATTGGCATTAGCCAGCACTACAGCTCAGTTTCTTAACAGCACTGCTTAGAAATTTCTCTGTCACTCACAGTAGTATTCATGTTTACTATTCACAGCAAACTTCACAAACTGTTGGCACATTCTGGGCTTTAATCACATATCTCTCAGCTCCATGTTTGCGCCATTGGAGCTGTCCCCAAACAGTAGGGGATCCCGAGAAACATCTTTATTTCAGGAGCGCTCCTTTGAAATGAAGGAGCGTGGCACTTCAATCACGTGAGACCACATCAGCTTCCCCAGGGATATAGCCCCAGTTCAGACAGAAGTTGTCTGCAGGTTGCTAGTTCCATCATTCAGACTTGGTTAACAAAATTGCAGTTCAGGATTACAGGAATCTCTCAGACTCTTCAGCTCTATCAAACCAGTAGTGTAACTTGTTTGAACTTACTTTCCCCAGCTCCTTTTTCTCTTGTGAAATGAACGGCCTGCTGTTTTTCACTGCAACATCTAATGTCCTTTTTTTGACGTCTTCCAAAGATTCAAAAAATTCAAACCTAAAAGCAAAGTTTTGAAAGGAGTGACTTAAGTCAAAAACTAAAATCCTGTCAGCATCAGTGGCCAAAACACAGCAATACAACAGAGAAGGAGCACAGCTTCATACAATGACCTTCACGGTGCAAGTTAATCACACTCGAAGTTTGGAAGGCTTTACTGGGCATTATAAACCTTGAGAACATTGGAGCCCAACAACAGAGTTTGGAGGGCTGACTGCAATCCACATGTGAACACAGCTTACTGTCTATGGAACAGAAAAGGCAATTATATAGAATTTATTAATACTAAGACATTTCTTCCAAGCTGATTCCTTCCGTGGCACTCTTGGTCAGACTGACTGCTCACCATGCCAGGGGGATGAAGGCAAGGGCGCATCTATGATGAAATGCTACTGACAACCATTTTTCCCCTTCACGGAAGATCAGCATGTTTTCCATGCAACCTTTATTACTCAGAGGAAATAGCTGAGCCAACCCCCCAAGTTTACAAAGTAGACTTATACCACATTAAGAGAAGACAAAGAAATAAACCTGTAGCAATTAAATTCTTAATGGCTCTGACTCATGGCTCTGGCACACATCATCAAATGTCAAGTCAGTTTTGTCCATGCTAAATCATTCGGGTTCTGCCCACCTGAATAGTTTTTCCTCAAGTCAGAGTTGTAAAACAGGTAATGTGTTTTGGAGCTAAGTATTGCTCAACCCATTACACTTAATTGAGGATGTACAGGACATGCCAATACTGTGGATGAGGAGAAAGATGCTGTTCCTAACAGCTGTGCTGGCACTAAGTCTGTGGAGAACATGCCAGGGGAGTTCATGAGAATAGGTTGAAGCCAAATCCATGGCTCGAGTACTGTTTTGAGAGTTAATAGGAAATATTTTAAAGTCTCTCCTTAATTTCTGATCTACAGACATGCATAGAAAGGACCTAACAACAGAAAAAACACTCAATATTCATATATATTCACGTGTACCTTCATTTGCATACTGGACTAAAACTGCCTCTCAGATGAGCTCTACTTCTAAGTGCTATGGTGACTGGCGTTATACAGAACACATTCCTTCTCCATGTCAAACCTGTAGAGGTGCCAACTGTCAGCAAAGAGGTGGCAACATTTAAGTTGTTCCCACCAGCACTCAGTGATGACATCCAGCTGTCTTTCTGAAGAATGGGCCAGTCTCAAAAAGCTTTGTATTTCTGCCTTTGACTTTTGGAAGGATGTCAGACTAAGCAAGATGCAACAATACTGTATGCACCACAGTTACAGTGCCAGTAACTGTAGACGATCTGCAAACATTCACAAGTCAATCACTCAGGCACTACAGGTGCACACCTTGTGTGAGCCCTTCAATTGTACAGAGATCATAACATAATTCAGAAATTACAATTACTGTTTTCTTACTTTTCGTCATACTGGGGGTTCAGAGTTTTTTTCTTAACAGAAGTCTTCTTCCTACTTGTCCATCTTCGGTCTGGAAGCAGGTATATCCGGACATACGGATCTACTCCACGGTTGGAAGAGGGTACTAAGTTTCTGTCAAAAGAAATACGGTGTTGACAAGCAAGACAGCTTCTCCCGCTCTATGTGTTTTAATCCCTTGTCTCTCTTAGAATCAGACCCACCCTTCATGGATTCATAAGCCAAAAGCATTTAACTCGGGAGCTGAAACATGAGCAAATTAAAATCTTATGGATGTGAAGCTAAACAAAAATTTCACTACTGAATGCATGGGTTGCTAAATTGACATTTACAAGATCAGTTATAGGTGTCAATCCTTGTCACAACATTTAAATCTCCTTCAGACATCCCTGGATGTGTGTCAGTCATCAGTGGTGTTCAGAGCTGCTGCTGCCATTGACCAGAGCTGGTTTCCACCTGCCTGGACTAGAGAGGCTGTGCAGATCGAAGTCAGCTAACAGGCACCTTGGCTGGGCAGCTTATGCTTTGTGTGGTTCTGCTCCAGCTTCGCTGAACACCTGACACAAGCTCAGAGAGCTCTTCCCTCCCCTTTACAGACAGAGGCAAGCAACTGGCAGCATTACCTGCAGCCATTCACCAGCACAACAAGACTCTGCCGTATGGAAGCATAGCGCACTGTGAGCTGGATCTCTCCCAGAGGCATTTCGGTCCCGCTGTAAGACAGTTACACATTAAAAGCTTTTAAATACAGACATTTAACAGATCACATGCACAGACCTTGCAGAATGAAACAATACGCGAGCTCCAGAAGTGGGTGATGCATTTTCAGCTAGAACCAACTTTCAGTGCACTATTCCTCATTCTTGCATCTTATGGTTTACTTCCTAGAAAGCAGCTGGACCACGGAGGCTCCACAGAACACTCCTGTTGGTGCCGGCCCTGCCTTGCCTGCCTTCTGCACAGGGACCTGCCCTGAGACCCAAAGTATAAACAGCCAAAAATGCACCCAGCTGGCCTGCTGCAGACGGAGCAGCACAGCACAGATCAGCATGTATTTTGTATGTGCTTTGTACACTACTCCTTCAATGATGCTTACATAAACAAAATGGGATCCCTTCTGTATCTCATTCTGCATGTTACCAAAGTGGTTTCGAATCCAAGACACTGTTTAAAAATGGTTTAACAATGATTTTTAAATGAGGTCCTGTTCAGAGCTAGAGAATTTGCCAGTCTAGAACAATATGGAACAGCTAGAGCTGGGTTTGATGTTCAGCTTGATAACTGGTCTGATGCTCGCTTAATTGAGATGGGCCTTCTTTGCTGTTTCCATTAAGAATTCTGTTAGCATCATCCTGCACCCCTGGAGGGACAGATCGCTCTCCATCCTCCTCAACAGAGCAGACTATCTGCAGCCTGACACTTAACACTGCAGGAAGGGCACGTACAAGCATTCCTTATCTAGGAGAAGTTTGTTCACAGTGTTGTGAGTCTCAAAACCTGCAGAATAAAACACAGCCTCCAAAACTTTAAGCAGCCAGATGCGCTTATCATAAGCACATCAGAAGGTTATGAGCTTATGTTTGTATAGAAGTGAGATAATTCAGACTTCCAATCTCCTGCTGAAAGGGACCTTTGGTGCTAAAAACATGAGTGTCACAGGACTCAGGATATTCTCTCAAACAACATAAGGCCAACACATGTAGCACCTCTTCGGACAGCCAGAGAATGAACTGCATTCACTTTTACACTTGATCTGACAGCAACTCTGTACTTTACTTTGCTATTGACTTAGGCCAGTTCTTTGTAAGGGGATTTGAGACCTAAGACTCCAAATGACTTCGCAGCCCTGCATTCAACTATATGCAACATCCTTAAAAAAAATAAACCTTCTCAAGAGAAGAACAATTCAGCTGGAAGAACCACCTACTTATGCAGGTCCAGATTGCTGCTACTTAATTCAAAGCAAGAAGAAGGCAGAGAACCCAGCGAAGTAACACTGGGTGCAAGCCTCAGTTCCTCTACGACGGGCAACGCGGGCACAATCGCTGCCCTGGTATGCAACGCTGACGGAGGGCGATGCTCTGGATTTTGCTCACTCTCCATCTCATTAAGGCCAGCAATAGTTTCACTTGCTATAGGCACTGCTGAACTGTTACTCGTGTCCAGGTCCTCACTGTTGTCTTTTCTCGGCAGGGATTCACACACGGCAGTGTCTTTGCTCACAGGAGGTACTTTTGAGACTTCTGGTTTTGGTGGGGAGACAAACTCTTGCTGGTTTCCTCCATTCTCCACAACATGCATGGGACCTTTCCTCGAGGCACTGACACCAGCCTTGACTCTCTGTGGATCGGGTTCCTCAACATTCAACGCCTAAAAGTCACCAGGGAGAAAAATGAGCACCGCTCCTCAAACACTGGTGTTAATTCCAGCACCACCACCTGAGGAAATTTCACCACAACACTTAGAAAGCAGGAAACTGCATTTAGAAGCCTATGCAATTAGTTATGACATTGTCTTCCCTTGTTGCACTGTGTATTTATTTGTCTAAACACTGATCCAGAGCACTGTGAGAAAACAATTCCTAAGCATCAGTGTCTCTTGCTGCTGTGCTGTTTTTTTCCTAACGTAAATTTTCTCTGTTCCACTCTTTAACATCATGAGAAGGTTTTTGGCAAATGTCACTGTGCTAAGTTTTAGAAAGCCTACGGGGAGAGCTCTCAGCTACACCACTCTTAATTGTAGCTAAGGAACTTGACACAGTTCTACCTTTTATACATCTGTGAAGCAAAATTGCATTTCTTCTCTCCTACATTTCATCTTTTGCCTGGCTAGAATTGGAAGCTTCTGCTGGTGAAGTCAGGTGAATACAGCACAGAGCAACTTACCCGCAACACAAGTTTCATCTTTATGAAGCTGTCTGAACTGGAATGATCCAGCTGAAATCTCTGATCCAGAGTCATGTCTGGGTCCTTGAGTAAGTGGGAGAGACATACCACTGAAGTTCCCAGAGAACTATCCTGGTCCTTGTCTTTTATCTAGAAAAAAAAGGAAAAAAAGAAGATTTTGTTAGGTGACAAACCGGAAAGAATACCACTAGGAACAGCAAAACAAGAAGGAATTCCAGACAGAAACCAAAATAACATCATTCACTTCAGGACATACTATCAAGAATGATTACTTCCAAACAGGTGATGCCAATATTTCAAAAGTGTAAGAAATTATTTTGTTTGGAGTAAAAATCCCATCTCTAACTATGCAGAGAAGGAACTGCCTTTGCAGAAAATCTAGGCCCTGGAATTTACTTGCCTTTCTTTCCTTACTTGCTATGCAGAAAATGCCCTAGGCAGCTTGGATGACAACAGATCTACATATTTACAAGGTTTTTCATAGTAATAGTTGTTTAGCTTTCATAGTGCCACTAAGTCTCAGAAAGTTCAAATCCACCTCTGCAGCCCAGTGAACAGCCACAGACCTGGCTGTGACTTCAATGTACGGTAGTGAGATGCAGGGCTTCATAAGGAGCCAAAATACCAAGGTGAAGAAATAAACTCTGGCTGAGAATTATGAATGCTCTGGCTTCTGACAGCAAAATATTCATGGCCGTACTCCATGAAGATCTAAAACTTCCTTCGCATTTTTCAGCCAGAAATATCCCTTGTTTTGTACTAAGACATTATTCATTACATGATCCTAGAGCAAAGGTAGATACCAGCATCACCTAATAAAGAATTATCTGTGCAACCAAGGTGCTCCTTCCACCTTGTAAGTAGGAGGACATGAGTACATGCAGACAGAAACTACCTGCACTGAGATCACACCCACTACAAAAGGTTTCTGAAGGAAGGGCTTTTTTCTCTTACCTCAACATGCAGGGACTGGGAATGAGCACTGTGGACAAAGAAGGTGAAAGCCTGGCCCCACTTGGGATCCTTGTTGAAATTGCAGGTCTGCAACAAGAAGATTGTGGCATATGTTTTAGCATGATCTACCAGACAGAGTCACGGTGACCCTCTTGTTTTATTCAGTGATGCTACACTCCCGCTGTGCACAGAAAATGAAATTCCCAGGTCAGAACTGTGCACAAGCAGAGTCTCTGGCAAATCCAAAACAAGCTCTGTCAGGTGTGGAAATGCCGAGGAACGAGTCAGGTGAGCTGCAGTTGGCCCCAGCCAGTGCTGGCTGGACCAGCAGCCTGCCCCACCTGCAGCAAGGCACTGCTCCCTTCCTCCCACCTCTCCCCCTAGAGAGGCAAAGCAATGCTTCCAGCCCACAGACACCCACAGCCAGCTCCCTAATGGGCAGCAAGCTGGCACAGAAGGGCAAGAAAGCAAGAGGGGCAGTTTGAGGGATGTAGAGCTTGTGGGAAGAGTGGGAGGGTACAGCTCCAGTGCCATCCACTTATATGATGAAAGAGCACAGAAGCCACCCACAGGGGCTCTGGCTGAGGCTGCTATATAAAGCAGTTGCTCCTGCCAGGTGATGAGTGCTGGCAGCAAGAGGAAAGGAATGATGGGAAAGCTGGAAGTCTGACCTAGCTTGGAAGAGGAAGCAGATTTGGTTTTCTGTTTTCCCTACCACAAGAGGTAAAAATGCAAGCAGAACCTGATTTCTGGGTGAAAAAAACAAAGGAAAAAAGGTGGCAGTCCCATATGTTTGCATGCAGACAACAGGATTAATTACTATTTGTTGGGTGCCCAAAAGAACATAGGGCATCTCTCGCTCATCCACATCTGGCTGCAGGACAATAAATACAGCAGCTACTGCGAGGGCAGAACTCAATAGCTGCTCATATTCATCAGGCAAAAATAAACATTAAATAACGGAAAATAACTGAAAGTGAAGAGGTGGGGATTTAGATACATCTTGTCCAGGTTAAAAAATAAATAATAATAATAATGTTTAAAAAGTCACTAAACCTCTATGAAATGCAGCATTCAGGAGACTCTGATGAGGGAACAAATGCCAACTTTATGCAAGTGACACCCTGCCCTGAGAAAGCATGAGCCAGACTGGAGAATCATTTTTTCCTCTACAGTCTTTGGAGAACTGGGTTGTCTTGGCCCACATGACCTTGTGGGACAAGAGAACAAAAATACACATCTGTACAGAAGCTGATCAGACACCCACTGATCCAACACAGCTCAGTGACATGGAAGCATCCACACGCTGGTTGACCCTTGCCTCCTGCAGCTATCACCATAACCAGCTCTGATCATAGCAGCTGCACAAGTCCTGTCCCCTTCTAGGGGCTACCTGGAGTTTGTCACCCAAAAAATAGATAGTACTTAAGGAAAGCAGAAGAGTCAAGCAAACTTTACCTTGCTTTTTTGAGTCTTGCTTCCTACTGTGAGTAGGACAAAGGAGGAAGGTTCTCTTTCTGTCTTCTGTCATTTAATACAAGAGAAAAAAAAGGAAACAAATTATAGTTTACAGGAAGCAATATCAAAGCGCTACCCTTGCTTGAAATACATTTCTGGAAAGTTGGCAATAGTTTTCAATGTAGGACATCTGAAGAGTGTGGTATGCAGGAGAGACTCCAGCCATAACACGGCACAGTCCTACCCTCTAGCATCAAGAGTTCACATTTAAAGCAAAGCTCTATGAGTTCAGATTTCAATAGGTGAGCAGCTAAATGTTTGTCAGAAGCAGGGAGGAAACAGACAGAGAAGTGCTGAAGGCTCTGTGGCCGGTGGGGAGTCTTCATCACTCTGTGAAGAAACAGGACTCTCAGAATTGGTTTCCTAGGCTCACGACATGCTGTAAAGCAGCTAGAAGAGAGTCTTTGGCACCAAGTAACAATTCCTTTCCAGAACCTGCAAAAAACCATGGAAAGTGTATACAGCAAAGTCTACAATTAAGGATTATCAAATGCTATGTGTATCACAGTGTTGGAGGAGGGGAGCTACTCAGAGAAAACAGGAGAAAGACATCCTTTTCTACATCCACAGTTTGCATCACAGTAGCAAAATCCAGTATTTAGGGGGTTTAAAAAGTAACCTGAAGCAACAAGGAAAGGCATGAATGACAGAACGACTTCTGAATCCCCGATTATTCGTGACTTTTTCAAAACACAGAGGGTTTTGAACCACCTAATCTGGTGGTTAGGTCTCCAACGGACAGGAAGGTTACCCTGAACAAACACATCCCTCTACTCCCAGCGGGCTTATATCAAACTGGAACAGCTCGGAATGGAAGAACCCCTGCAGCAGCAGAAAGGGTAGCATGACTTGGTCTGAGGTTTGGAGGGTCTTAATCTCCTAAACATAAAATAAATACAATTCCACACACCATCAAATATTTCTGTGCTACGTTTCTCCTTGGACCTCCTTTTATTGGTGCAGGGTCTTTCAACCACCATCTTGAACCAGTGGTCACAGATTCTGACAGTGGAGAGATTCTTTCTTTTTAACAACAGCTACTTTCAGTTGCTATGATACAGGATAATCCAGAAGGTGGTTTTGAAAGCATCGGGGAAGAATATAAATTTTACCTTGAGGTACTTGTTATTTTTGATCTTCTTTGCTCCACATTCACCGTTCGAATACTCAAAGTGGTTTTTCTGAATTAGTAAAAGAATATTTTAAAACAATTAATCTGTGTGCTTTAAAAAAAAATGGGGGGAGGGGGCTAGGAGTGAAGGCTGTCTGCATTGTGGTTTGTGCTTACTGGAAGGTTGAAAGCGCTGTCCAAGTAGACTATCAGAATTGCTGTAGACAGACCCTTCTTATCCTGTGAAGGCCAGGAACACAGGACAAAACAAAACACAAAGTAGGTATGATCACTCATCAAGGACAATGTACAGCAGAAGACAAATTCAAAGGAAAGCTCCTGCAAGCTAAGCAGCTCTCCACCTTTCTCCTTAAACTTGTGATTTAGATGAGCACAAGCCAATGCCCTACAGCACGGTGGTTTTAAGCAGACCAGTAAGAAAAGGCTTAAGTCTCTGCTATTCATTGCCCTTAACGCCCTCCAATCTACCTAGTGCAGAACTGGTCAGATTCCCCAGTGCAGCAGGACATCTAACCACAGGCTCAACTGCAGACATCAACATCAGAACTCCAGCATCAGCAGAACAAAGCCTGGAAACAAATTTTATTCATCACAGTGGAACTCAAATGCTTTTTGCTTGATTATGAAGAAACCAACATCCTTGGGCAACAGATCCAAGGAATTCTGCAGACCAAATAAAAGCAATTGTAACCACGACCCTACCAAGAACCAGTAATAGTATTTGTCTGGGACTAGTACAGGCAATACAGATGCTGGGGTCCTACACAGATCGTTAATGAAGGAGAAAGGGAGAAATGATCAAAGAAGGGAACTGTGAGAGGCCACTTTGCAGTCGACCAAACACAGTTTGCTAATTTAAGTAAAAAGAGCTGACAGACTTTAGTTGCTCCTGTTTTTTTTACCACGGGACCTGAGGCAAGCAAAGGCCCTTCTCCTCTCCAGGAGGAGCAACAAAAACAAAACCACCATCACATCAAAACTTTGTCAGACAAAAATAAACTCCCATGAGTTTCCCTGGGGTTCCTAATTTTACATGCTGCTTTGCTGATCACTGGACAGGGATCAAAGTATCTGAAGCCTTTAAGCAAATATACTCACCTCATGTAGATTTTCTTGGTCATTTACTAGTGAAAGCCACTCCAGCTTTAAATGCAAGTGTCCGCTTGTTGTCTTACTTAAGGGAAACCACTAAATGGAGACAATAAAGAGTAACTTGAGATCTGTGAGGCAGAATAATTTTTATATGAATTGTACTTTAAGCTTCTTAACTTGAATTTTTGACACCTGCATTGTAGAATGCCCATCTACTTGGGAACACAAGCCAGAAACACTGGAAGTAAGACACCCACATACATACAGTGCACATGGATATCTGCAACCAGCAGCAGCATGAGACAGGCACTCTGGCATTGTTTGCAGTGTTGGGTTGCAAGATGAACCACAAAAAGATCTGATTATTTGTTCCCTCAGCAATCAGACTGCTGCACCAAGCTTATCTGTAGCCTTGTAGAAATATATGGTACACACACAATACATGATATTAACACAAGATACTCCACTGCTGGCTCTGCATAACCTCAGGGCTGTCTGAGGTTGCCAGCTTGATTGTAAAAACAATTGTAATGGCTACTTCAAGTTTCCTGAGCAAAGAAAACAACACAAAAAGAAACCACCACAGTGCAAATGAGCACACAGAAGCAATGCAGTAGCATATGGAGAGCATGAATGAGTACATGCAAGCATACACCACAACCACCCTTAAAAATAAGCTGTGATCTTTACCTCATCAACAGTTTTGTCACTCATTATATCCACCAGGCTTATAAGCAAGCTGGAAGACAAAAAGCAAACATTTCAGCGTATGTTTAGATATACAGTGCATTGCTGATTACAGGATGAAAGGGAAAAAGTAAAGAAAGAAACCACAACTACCAAGTAAAAAGCCCACAATCAAATCTGTTCCAAACAGAAACTTCTACACGTTACCTGTGTGCATATGCAGTGTAACACACTTCTACAGTATCTCCGCTTGAAATGCTTCCAAAACTAAAATATATCTTAAATAAATCTTGAGTTGTGTGGTAACCACCACTTCTAATGGCTTCCTAAGATTCTCTGCAGGAGCCAGGGCCCGTTCTCTACCTTGTTCACAGCTAGTTGCACTAGGAACTGATAACCTGATGTCAATATCTGGACAGTAAACTTCCTGCATGCACAAACTGGGTGTTCTATTTCAGAGATTACCAAAACTGAGCAAGGTTATTCTTTTGTTTGTTTCTTTGGGTTTTTATTTTAAATCAAATAAATACGAACATAGAAGCAAGACATGCTGATATAATCTGGGAGAGATGATGTCCATTCTCTGCCTTCTCCTAAATGCTATTATCTAGAACATAAGTGATGCTGTCCCAGTTGAGAGAACTGCAGCTTATGAAGCAGTGCCCCTCCCCCATCTGTCATCTGACAAGGAGAGGGCAGTTTCCTGGCTGCCAATCATTTCAGATTTGCATTTTCTGGATGAAAAATGGATGACAAATGTTACTATATGGATATTTCTCCATTACAAAACTGCAACAAGACCTTACCAGAACAAAGAGAAAACATTCAAACTAGACTGCAATTGACTAGGACTGAAGCTAAGGAGGAGAAAGAAAGGACTTAATCTTCAGAACTGTTTTCTCAAATCTACTGAGCAGACTTGTCAGAGCACTACATCCCTTTGAAGAGCAACAAGAAGAAACTCTCATTCCTTTACCTGCCCATGAAGTCATCTTTATCTGGATCTTCATCGTACAAGTCCACTTCTAAGTCCTGACCAAGCACTTCATGAACAACAAACTGGAGGAGAAACAGATATTGATTAAAAATAAAAAGCACTCATATAGGCTCACAGCTGTGGATAAGAACATGACACTTCACAGCTGTATAACATGAAGGACATTCCTTGCTGTTTTGTGACTGATCTTGTAACAAATACAACTGATGGTGATGAATGCATTTTAAAACCAGTTTGCTTGGTTTTGAATTAAAAGTTAAACCCATCAAACTGATATCCCTAACAAGCATTGTTCACAAAACTAGGAAAAGCTCCAAATATCCCCTACACAAAGAATATCCAATTCTAGAGCAGAATACAGTTGCACAGACTGCTGAACTGATTGATATTTAAAGCAAGGCTTTGCACCTCCTCCAACAACCCACATATGTAAATCAGATCAACCTGAATGCCATTTAATGTTTGCAATGTAAATTTGACTTGTTTAAGGGGCAGAAATGCCTCATCAATGAAGCAACAAGGAATTCCACCTGCTCCAGTGCAGTCAGGTCAGAGAAGGTTCTCCAAGCACAACGATGTAAACGTCTGTGCATCCTACAGATGGAAAGATCAAATGATTCAGTACCTCAAATGTCTCATTCCAAATGGGATTAAGATCTCGGGAAACTGTCTTGCTTCGATACTGCACCGTGCCAACTCGAAGAAGAGCATATGGGTCAGACTTCCCCCTGATGGCACCAAGGAAATTGTCTTTCTGGACAAGGTTTTCAGCTTCTAGCAGATGAACCCTTACTACTCCCTGGATAAGAAAAGATACAAAATTGTCATGAAAATGTGATCTCTGGGTAACTATAATATGCTACCTCCTAAAACTAGTTATTTCAGGCAGCAAGGTTAGTCAGCATGACAGGTTTGCAAAGACATGCATTTTGAGGCAGTATATTTCAAATGACAGCTGTAATAAAACAATCACTTTTCCTATCATTTACCTAGGAAGAAAAAAAACCAACTTATGCAGATACACAATCCTATCCAGATAGGAAAGCAGTCTTCAATTTATTTTAAAATCAGAAACATACATACAGACAGGATCATATGCCACAATCAAATAGATCATGGAAGATCAATTTCCACTGAATGAAGAAAGAAATAAGCAGCCATTGGCAGGTTCTTATTGCAGAGTGGCCATTCAAGTTCAATTCAGTGATGCCAACCTTGCATTAAGAAGCAGTCCTTAGTCTTTAATTTATGATTATCTTCATTAATGAATATATTTTAGGTATTTGACGGAAAGGAGAGACTGGAGATATGGATATACCACATATTTAGGAGATCTGAGTTTGGTTTGTTGATTTGGTTTTTTTTCAAATTTTTTTTCTTTAACATACAGATGTCATCCTCTGAGCTTCATATTTACACCCATGCACAGAATTACTAAAGAAATTAAGTAGCCTGACACTTATTGCTCATGTATTTACTTTCTCTAATTGAAAATCTGTGGTATTCTAATGAGACTACCTGTTTAAATTGGTAAACCTCGCAGTGTCTAAACAGACTTCTTATGCAACATACAAACACCTCCCTGCATCCCTCAAAAATTAATAACTATTCAATATTTACTTCTGTATTTCTGAAATATTGCCTATGGAAAGTCTACAATCCATGCTGAAGCAGCTGATGAGAGTTGGACGTGCAGGAACCTGACGCATGAGTGTGAACGCATTTGCACTGCAGCAAATGCACACTCAGGTTGATTAACATCCTTAATGAAAAAAACAAACTCACGTGCGGGATAGGGAACCTCAACTGTGCAATGCTCATGTTCTTCTTCAGAGGCACCGTGACCCTGTTTGGCAGAACCAGCCGTGCAGCAATGTAATCTTGAATCAGAGAGTCTGACATTACACTGTGGATGAAAAGAAAAAAAAACAGCCTAAGTCTCTAAAATCAGTCACCGGTACAGTTAGACTAAAGAATAAGGCACGGAAACAAGCAAATGATGAGATTCACTTTCCCAATATATTTTGCATTAAGAAGGAAAATCTCATTTGAAGTAACTGGACCTTTGGTATGTGGGAGATCACACTGACCGAACCGAGGGTGCTGTCTGTCTTGGAGTCTAAGGAACTCTCCACTCCAATCTAACACCTATTCATTTTTAGCTTTTCAGTATAAAATCTTTTATTTGGAATTACCATACTTGTATGGCAGGAAAAACGGATGTGATCTGTTTCTTCTGAGCAAGAAGTGTACGCCTATCACAGACTTCCAAGCACTCTCTGGATGATTAATGAAAGGATTTCAACATGCTACAACTCACAATAAGCAGAAGGCAATATTAAGAGAAAAAACCTGAGTGCACCAAGTGTCTGAAAGACTTCCACGCTCTTGGTAAACCCAGTGCTTGTAAGGCAACTTCTCAGGGAAAGACTGCACCCAGAAACTGTCACAGTTCACAGATAAGCTGAATTCACACAGAAGGAACTCTCCCCTATGGCCAGTGTCAAACCAGGAGCCTGAAAACCCTTGGTCAGGGAATTGGATTTCCTGACAAAATCCTCCCTGCAGAAAGGTCACAGACTGTTCCTTCTCTTAGGTCTCAAGGTACACCCAATACACACAGCTTGTACATGAAGACAAATGTTGGCAGGCATTATCTTTACTCTTTTAAGTAGGAGAATAAAGAAAGGGAGAGCCCTTACTCAATCTGCACTTCAGCCTGTTCACAGCAGACATGATTTGCTCATGGCTTTCATGTGCTGTGTTGATGAACAAGCAAAGGTTTCTACGTTCAAATTCCTTTGAGAGAACCAGAGAGTGAAGATTTAGGATACCAAATTTGTACTTAATTATACGAGAGGTTGTAGGCAGGAACACCTACATACCTTCTCCCTGTGAGGATTAAGGAAAGCTGCATTAGAAAAGAACAGATTAATTCCTCTGATAAAAACTGGAGCTCTCAGGGCAAACTTCAGGGCAAAAAGCCACTCTGGCCTCACATTTAAAAAAAAAAAAAAACAGAATGCTTCCTCTCACTTGACATTAAAGGTCTTCAGAGGCCCTTTGTTGCACAAACTGGCACCTAAAGTAGCCAGCCACTTCCCATGAGTCTACAAAGCATGAGCTGCAGTGGAAGAGAGGGAAGCATTAGTGTCTGCATTTGCTTTTAAAGGGAGAAAGGCAATGGCTGAGAAAACCATATATATTCTGTTGTGTGACAGAAATCTTGCACCAAGAAACAAGGAAATAGTGAATCTCCAAGCTGGAGGAGCAGGTTAAAACGTACAGTATTGAAAACTGATGAGATTTCCATTCTTGTTGCATGAATGTTATGTACAAGGTCAACCCAAGAGGCTCTGGGGAACAGTTAGGTTTCCTGAAGAACCTTAAGGATGAGCAGATTACACAGAACAAGAAGAATATTTCTCCTTTTGAATGTGCTGCAGTTTTTTTTTTTTTAAATCATGGTTAAGATTTCAGTTTGTCAGAGGGCTGCAACCCTGACACCTAACCTTTTTTCACCTTACGGTATCCAAACACAGGCACAGATTGCCAATCACCTACATCTGCTCAACTACCCTTATAAGTAACTGAAGCATGGGAAACAACAGCTTGTTTTGCAGTTAATAGTAAATCAGTGGTCTACTTCCACCCTAAATTCCAAATGTAGTGAAATGATTAAAGCGATTTTGGCATAAAGTAAGAGCATCCTACTCAGGGTTTGCAAACTCCACAGCCAGATATGATGGCACGAGTACCAGCATCGCACCTTCTACACATCACTCTCAAGAGTAACTTTGATCATTACTGAAAAAAGCCTTCCAAAGGCTTCCAAAAAGCCCAAAGGCTTTTCAAAAAGGAATAAAGTGAAACAAAACAGACACTCACTTAATTCCTGGGATATCCAGAACGTTGCTCATGCCTGCCCAGTTGAATTCCAAGTGCTACAACAAAGTCAGGGAGAAAAATGATACAGGACCATTAGAAGTTATTTCAGGACAAATGTTGAATTTAATGGGGAGGCAAATGCTTCTTAAACAAAGCTGGCTGTTGAAAGAAAGCCAAACCTCCACCAGTAAATGACTGCACTTATACATTAAAATCAACAGCTGATAGCAATTCCCTCGCCTATTTTACCTGTCATACCTCACATTAAGGGATCACTGGGGCTTATCCTGCAAGCACAGGAACACACAGCACTCAGCCTCTAGCAATGGCCATTGGCAGATGCCCCAGGGTCACGCATAGTAAATCCAGCAGCTCTCCCTAGACTTTGAAGTTGTTTCCTCACCCTTTCACTTAGGGGTTGGCCTATGCTCTCAGGCAGAGAGATTTACAAACACCACTGTCTTCAGGAATCCGTATTTCTCTTCATGCAATAAACAAAAGAGTTTTTCATGCGTTACACATAAACACAAAAACACCTCAGTCAATATCAAAAGTGTATGACTGCCAAGAACTCAAGCAGAGTATAACCCAGAAGCAAGCAGAGTCGTGTGCTAAAGCTGTTTTCTTAGAAGACTAGAGGTTCTGTCATATTTTATTCAACCATGATTCAATAACAAAGCACTTGTGACCTTAAATAGGCAAGCTTTTAAAGCATGGCCATGACTGAATGGTCCCCAGGATAGTTTCGTTTGAAATCCTTGACTGGGAAGATTTAAAATACACCTAAAAGCCTAGGTGTACTTTAAACACCTAGAAATGGCCCCTGTGCTGTCACCATCAGGAATTCCTCCCCTTCTTAGACCGAAGTAAATAACTCTTAAGGCGTTACTGCAAGAGAGTAGGACAAATTCATTCCCTTGCCCTTGGAATTCAAGATGAGCATTTAGTAATCAGGAATTTGCAGATCAAACACTTGCACTGCAAGGTATTCACTGTACTGCATTGCAAGGTATTCACTGTACTGCAGGCTGGGTTGCATTGATGGACAGCTTGTGGCACTCCCTGCAGACCAATCCATACATTAAGGCAGTCCAAGAACCAAGAAGGCTGCAGAGCACAGCTCCCGAGTGACTCACCGGTTTCTGCATGAAAAACAAGGTCACTGCTCCAATAAAAGGGGCTTCGGTCAGAAGAGGTTCCAGTATCACTCGCAATGTCCCATACAGCTGCAAACACAACAGACCAAGGAAAACTGTGTTTGAAGATACTCCCAGGATACAGTTTCAAAACTGATTTTTTCAATGAAGGAAATAATTTTTAAAAACTTGCTTGAAATAATTTTACTTAGAACTTAATAACAACAATAACCTCCCTTCCTCCCAAACCACTGGTACTGATACTGGGCAGTGTCTTCTAAGCTCACGGAGTCTCTCCACAAACCTGACTGCCATGTAATGCAGTCCTGTTGGTGCTTCTGTGATCTGCCTATTAGCTTTCAATACTGTGAGAACAGGTTGTTGGTCTAATATAATAGTTATGAATGCCCTGAAGTTCTCTGCCAACACACAACTTCTCTAACTCCAGTGGCAGAAGCTCACCCAAAAGAGCTCAGTGCTCTAGCACTGAACCCATTTAAGACTCAAGCTAAGAAGGTTAAAAGTAATACCTAAGTGCTTTTCAAGGAAGACACTTTTTCCCAAGCCAAAATGCAAGAAGATAAACCCATCCATCCCATGTCTCTGGTTTCCCAGCCAAGAGACACAACCTCCCCACTGGGACTGGCCTTGAGAAGATGACGTTAGCACTGCACGCACCTGTACGCCTTTCACTCCAAGATTAAACTTCGCTATGTCCATGTGAATCTCACAGTCTCCTATGTAACTGAAAGAAAGTTCTCACATTATTTCACAGTTTAAAATAGTTTGGTAAGCAAATTTGGGCTGTACGGAGTGTAAAGGAAATGAGTTTAATGATTTGCAATGTGACACCAGAGGCAGAGATGAACTTTAAAGCAACTGAAAAGGGAAAGTTGAGGGCATTGAACAAGGATAAGGTCTCCACAACAGGAACCCTGGGATATTGATCCCAGGATCCCAGCTGGTATATTGATTACCTGGAAAACGTCAAAGCATTAGACATTTCTATTTCAAGGTTACCTTTTCATTCTTAAGACTGACAGTTGGCTGGTGCAAGTTTGCTCCTAGATAAGAACAGCAGGCTCACTGGAAATTCAAAGTCTTGGTAATAGCCCTCTTGCTTTCCTGATCCCATAGCACAACCTGGTCACCCAGCTCCTGAGCTGATGCAGAGCCATCTTGCCATCAAAGATGGGGCCCTAGATGTTATAGTTCACCCTTGACCACAACCAAAAAGCCCATTTGAAGGACAAATGCATCACTGAAAATAACCTGGTTTTCTTGAGGTTGAGTTAAAAAACAATGATTTAATGGCCAGTTGCCACGGAGAACATCAGGCCTTAAATAAAATGAATGCCAAGTGTGGTACTTGTGCAATTTGGAAACCACCCTAGACTTCAAAGTACATACACCATCTTACGCAAAAGACAATGGCCACTCCCCTCGGAGCAGAACCCAGAGATTTGTTGATGCCTCTGGCAGAAAACACTCGAGAAAAGCTACCAAGCTCCCTTCCAGACCTCTGAGAAACAGCTCTTTTTAGGTGCAGACACACAAACACTCTGCAGGTAAAGCAGCACAGTGAATGCGCTGTGCTTGCAGGCTGCCTGTGTGCATACTTTCACCCCACAATCAAAGGAAAACAACAATTCTTTTGCTCTGACCACAAGTATATGGGCAAATAGTGCAGCAGTTACCACTAATTCACACTGTAATTTGCACATAGACAGATTCCTTCCAACCCACACACAAACGAACAAAAAACTTGCCAACAATGCGCAGCTTGAATTTGTCTTAATTTCTGCAAATAAAGTTCCTGAATTTTTGTTTAGAGAGTCCCTTAGCAGAATCTAAGAAGTTCATAATGCTCAGATTAAAGCCTTTCCTGTTAGAGCATTTCTCATTTTTTTCAGTAACCAACCTCACAGGCCACGCCAAAATTAATACAATCTTCTCCATAAGCTAGTCACATAATTAAACAAGCTTATTTTAATGTTTATTAAGTTCTACAATTTTGACATTATCTTACAGTTCAATACACTGGGTGCTAATAGAGCTTTGTCAATACAAAGTGTAAATGAGAAGTCAGAATGAGTCCCTCAATTTGTATTAATTAACCCAAGAGGATTTAATTCAGCAGTTGCTGGTCTCCAACACAACAAACCACACTTGTGGTGTTTCAGTTTACAATCTTTTCTCCTTTCCGTCCAGTCAAAAGCTCTTCCCACCCAGTTCTAGATGTCTGTCTTCTCTAGCAACACGTCAATATGTGCAATCATGTTTTCAAGTCTAGACATCAAGCTGCCTTCAGCCCTTTTATCAGCGCTTTATCAGTCTTTAATTGCCCTCAGGTCTGCTTCACACAGGCACCACTCCCACACCTGGGTGCCCCGTAGGAAGGATGCAACTCCACCACTTCCCTGGGCAGCCTGTTCCAATGCATCACCCCTCTTCCTGAGAAGAAATTTTTCCTAATATCCAACCTGAGACACAATGGTAAACTGCCAGCTGAAGGCAGGGATGCCACAAGATGTTCCTGCACTGTTACGTTGACTGAGTGCGTTGAGATTTCTGGATGCTGCCTAACACAAAGGGTTATTCAACACTGGAGCAGGGCAGAGCTGCTGTCCACCTGGATAACATCACCCTGTGTGATGCCGCAGCTCAGCCTTCCCCATCGCGGCTGCCCCAGCCAGCACCGCACACAGTGATGAGCCAGCCAGCAGATAAAGCTCATGTGGGTTCACCAGCGAGGAAACTCCCACAAAATTACACCTGGCAAGCACCAAGGAGTCATGTTACTAATACGCAGACACGTCAGTTCTTTAATGTCCACTGTAACATAGCTACACTGTCCGAAACCTAAGACAGGGAATGCAGTCACCGCGGTGTCAGCGTTGCAAAGTGGCACCCACAGCAATTACTCCGTCCTCCAGAGCTGTTATGCCAGGACTCAGCTCCGTGGACACGTCCAGCCATTTACATCTCCTCTTTGCCCTTAGAGGGAAAATGAGAAAGGAAGCAGAGCCAGGTGAGAAAGCTCTGCTGCTAGCACTACTTAGAAGGCCTCTGTACATGAAAATGAGGTCGCGGATGTGCAACTTCACCCCCATGCACCTTTACCTGGAAAAGAATTCAGACGAAGTGCTTTCACTTTATCAATGGGCAGTCATAATTTAATTTTATTTTTAATTAACAAGTTGAGAGCATTGATTAAGAAAAATTGTGACCCCACATCAAGCATTAATTGGGAAGCCAGTGGCAAAAAAAGTATCACCATGAAAAACTGGCCACCTGAACAGACGCAAGTCCATGAGCTAAACTGCAGAAATCAGAGACATCTTAATGAGTTGGTCACACAGAGGGTCACCTCCTGCACGTTTCCACGTCAGTACAGATAATGCCCATCTACCTTGATTGCAAGTGTCCACAATGCTCCTGCTTTTGTTGAGGCTTATTTCCTAACTGGGCAGCAGCCACAGTGACATGTGGAAATTCTCCCCAAACCTCTTACACAGGCAGCTGCCCTCTCCGACACTGCAGACACGACTCCACAGACACACGTGCCAGGCAGCTGTGTAAGCGTAACCAGCCACTCAAAACTGACTCACCAGCACCCAGAGGTAGTGCCAAGGGCTGCAGCCTCCCATTGGGGAGGTTCGTTCCATCTCCTCTGGCCTGCTCTTCTCCCAACACCAGCTGTGTTAGCTCGGACACTCATAGCTATTCGTGTAGCTAAGAGAGAGTATTTTGCAATGGGAGTTTGCTTCACTCCAGAAAAGCAGGGGTTGCTCATTTCTTTGATTAAGTAAAGGGAAAACAAACAAACAAGCCCCAAACTTGTTCCTTTGGCAACCTGGAAAAAAGCAGGTAACTAGGTAACTAGCAACCACTGCTCATGGATTTGCTTCTCACCGCTCCTGCAAGTCACACTACCTCCTGCAGCAACTGCACAACACACACCACAGCCAGCTTGCAGAAACTGCTGTTAATACAATAGCATATGAGAAGCTGAGTCCTTAACACAGCCCAGGAGAAGAGTTCCCCATCAGAGAGACAAGGTAGGCTGAAGGCTCCTGGGAATACACAAAATACCTGGGTTATCAGATGACAGTTCAGGTTAAATTACTGTCAGAAGGAGGAACAGGAGTGAGAGGCCAGTTTGGAGATGCTGATGGCTCTGCCAAAAGGACAGGGATGAGGAGGTGGGGGAATCCCGCTGCAGATTATTGTTAAAAGACGGTGAAAATGACTATGTGGGAGAAGCAGCCTGGAAAAGGAGCTTAACAGAGAACAGCATGTACCTCCCACAGAGCCTTCAAGGCATCAAAACCCTCGATCTCAGTGTGGAAAGCACAAATGATTTGCCACAGGCCCTACAACTGGTCTGGCTATCACAAAGAGCACTTCACTGACTGCACTGAAGCACAACAAGGCTGAAAATCAAGCATATTATCTTGCAGGGAGCAACAGTGCCATGCCAAGGCTGGGGATGCTGCCATGCCATTGCCATATGCAGCAGCAGCACAATTCTGAGCAGCTCTGTGCTGCTGCCAAGACAACCCGTAGTTTCACACTGCTTTTTCTTGGCACTACTGTGAAGAAAAGCCATTTAAATTGGGTGGCCCAATCATCCCCCACAGAACTACGGCAGCATGCAAGTGGTAATTCCCCCAGTAATTCCATTCTCCAGGTGAAACCAGAAGAGAGTTTAGCTCTGCGGTGGCTTCAATGCTAACAAAACACAAAAGCTCATTCAAAACAGCCTGGAAGGTATCAAATGTTTTATCTAATTTGTTGTTGCTGGTGTTGTTAATGGAGCTAGAGACAGTTTTCTGCTAAAAGAACAGCTTTAATCAAATAAAAGCAAATATGCTGGGTGGCACATGGAGCACATGGTGATTAAAATAAGAGAATTAATCTCAGGGAAAGAATTAGAAACAAAACCGTGCAAGTAGTTCTGCAAGAACGGGAGAGGCTGGACCGAAGAGGAACCATGTGGGTGCAACACATAGAAATGCAGTTCCAAAACTCAGTTTCTTGCTGTTGTGTATGGTAAAACCAGAGGACACAATTCTACATTCATGGCAGTGACAGAAGGCTAGTGCAGGTTACACCTACATCTGCGCAGGTGACACCACGCTCTGACTTCAAGGCCAATGCACAACATCTCAATTCTGCATATTTGGACAAGGACATCCAGCTAGAGAACTGATTAGCTCCTATCACTCCAGGTTGATATAAGATAAGCAGCTCCATTTCATGCTGACCTTAGAGGACTATGTGTCCAATCCAGCATGACAACTTCCACACAATTGCCAGATGGACAGTGAATTAAGAACCCCTGACAACCAATGATGCAACGTTACCATATCTGCAGGTCTAGGATAACTTGTCTTCTATCAATTTCTTTGGTGTAGACTTTTATTCCATTGATTCTAGGGCACTGAAAAAAAGACAGACAAGATATCACACAGTTATTACCTCCTAAGTCCAAGTGAAGAGTTGTACCCACTTCACTCAATTCAGCTACTGAAGTTTTCACTAAAGGCTGCAGAACTGCACGTAAAGTACGAGTAAACCACGCAAGCTTTTCTCTTAAAGACATAATGTGAACAGCCTTAGCAGTCCCCAGATACGGGGCTGGTTGCAAGCAGTTCATCCTACAAGTCTTAGGAAGCATGGAAAAACCTTTCTGTAAGAAACGTGGGTATGTGCCCCTTTTTTCTATTTCCAGTTCCATTGTACTGACAATTAATGACAAGAGATGTATGTGGCTCTTATCTCCCCTTCTCTTTCACAGTGAAGACACTCAAGTCAGCATGAGGAGGGACAAAGGAGGCAGCAGTACCGTAACAAAATCACTGATTAAACACTCAGAGCTATTAAAAAGCTGAATGACAGAGTCCCAAACAAATGCTCTCCCCTTTGCATCTGAATTTTCCAGAAAAGACTGATGTAAAGCATTGCAAAGCATTCACGCTACCTTCTCGCCAAACTGGATCTTGGTAAAGGTGCACGTTTTCAGATGTACACTCTTTGCTCTGATTTTTGGTTCAAGAACTTCTTTGAATGTTTTTTCCATGATTGTTCCAAAGTATGGCCAAGCCTGTTCAAGGACCTAAAGAACAGCAAAAGCAAAATATTCTGATGATCCTTTGTATAAGATATCTTGTTAGTTGAAAGACAGACATGCATTACACAACACCTGGCTATTAATGTCTGCTCTTTTAAAATATTGACTCACATTGTGCTCTTAAGCCACTCTTAATGGAAAGAACCATCTCAGTTCCTCAGGAAAGGAATTTGCTTTAGGAAATGAACAATGAGTTTTCAGCTCCATGGAGCCTGCTGACTGCTTATAACCACAGCGGCTGAGCCAGCAAAGCCTAGGGTTAAAGTTTCTAAAGTGCAGTAGTCTCTAATTACATGGAAGTGTCACAAAGTTCCCCGGAGTTGGGTTTATTTAGAGAGGAGTGAGGAGATACTACTGCCTTTGCTAAAATAATAATACATTTACACACACATACACACATGCATGTGTACATACATGCATGTGAAATTCTGTTTTTAAAATCTCAGAATGAAGTGAGGTCAAATTCATCAAACCTTCATCAGCCAGGCACACACCTGGCTCTCACCAAAACCTGTGACAACTCTAGGTGCTCCAAGACTTAAATACAGACACTGCTACGATTGAACCTTGTTGTAGTGACTTAGTAATTTTCTCAGGCTAGGCCAGCAGAGTTTGTGCTGGGATTCAGCTCAGAGCAGGCAGCCTCACAAACTGGTTCAGAGCTCCTCACCTTGTTCAGCCACTCCACTCGCTCCACATCAGGGAAATGGACCTGAAGGCAGAGAAAAACAAAGTCAGTGCCACACGCAATCTGTTTTGGTGTACTGCATCATATGCAAAAGATACCACAAAGTATGGAACAAGTTTTGGAGTAAGCTGAGATCCCCCTGTACATCTTCTATAATTCACTGCCTCCTTGAAAAACCGCTAAAACAGTAAAAGACAAAAGACGACAAGTGTGCTGATGTACAGTGTGCCTCTGGGCACATTTACGTGATTAAAGCAAGTGTCATATCCTGTTCTTGATGAAGCAGCGTTCAATTTCTCACCCCTCTTGGTCATGCAATGGGAAGCCACAGGAACCCGCTTCCCTTAAAGAGCATGAGATGCCCAGGCCTGTTTCCTGGGCTGGCTCACCCCAATCAGGACATGGCAGTACTCTGGAAAACAAAACCTGCTTGGGAAATTCAATTGATTGGTTGCGGTAGCATTTCTCCACTGGTGCTAACTCATGTCAATGGCCTCAGGGAAAAGGTGCACTGTAAAAGGTTAAGTCAGCAAATACTATCACGTGTAACAGCCCAGTGTCTTCATCTCTCAAAGGTGCAAAGGACAAATTAAAGCAGTCACTCATGCATCATGTTTTCAACTTGGATGTATCAAACGCCAACAAGAGGTGTGTGTGTCCATTACAAAGCCCCCCCCAGTTCCCCAAAGTGATGAGCTGCTCTGTCACCATCAGGACAGGCAGAGATGAGGTGACTCAAGTAACCAATAAAGCACACAGCCCTCACCAGGGAGCTGCTGAGCAAACAGCCACTACCCCCTTACTTAGAATCCCACATTAGAGTCTTCTGGATGTAGTACTTTCAGCCAGCGCTGCAGGCTGGTGGCTGCTTACCTCAGGAGGGAAGGACAGAGTGGCAGCTTCTCAGCTCTACAAGCCCACTCAAACATAAAGGGATCCTTAAACTACCATCCAGCCTGATGCAGTAATTGGGTAGAACAATACATGACCCCCGCACACAAGAGCTGTGAATTATACTCTTCACTCAAAGGCTTGCTGTTTAGTTTAGCAGCATTCAGACAGGGGCTCAGAGATGTTTGGATGGAGCAGCAGACGCTTGCAGATAGTGATAGGACAAAGGGGATCAGTTTTAAAATAAAAGAGGAGATTTAGATTAGATATTAGGAGGAAATTTTTCACTCAGAGGGAGGTGAGGCCCTGGCACAGGCTGCCCAGAGAGCTGTGGATGGGATCAGGTGGGAGGTGTTCCTGCCCATGGCAGAGGGTTGGCCCTGGATGGACTCTAAAGTCCCTTCCAACCCAACCATTTTGTGATTCTATGATATGATTCTATGAACTGACAGTAGCTTGCCTTTTTTTTAGCCTGATGTGGGATTTCAGAGCCCATTTTCCTTGCTCAAATAATGCTTCAAATGATCTCCAATTATCATATTGAAAAAACAAAGTGGTATTATCATATTGGTTATAAGCAGTTTCTTTTGATGCTCTAAATAACTTCTTCATTAAACAAGGTGCAAGCTCACTGAAATGTCAGCCTACCCAGCTCTATTTGCATGATAAAGTGAGAATACTGCACTGGAAGGGACAATCAATACTGATAAAATGCAGCTGACATTTCACAAGAAGGAGGGTTACGTGAGTCCAGGGTACTCCATTTCACCTGCCAGCCTTCTATCTTCCACCACACAAATCCTGGGTGGCCTGAAGGCAGCTGGTCCCCAGCTCCAACGCAGTGTCAAGCAGCACAGAGTTCTGCGGTGTCTGCAGAACAGTCCTGGATCAGTCACAGGTAAAGCAGGGATGGAAGTGTAAGATGTCCCGTTCCAGAGAGGAGGGGGGCTGTGGCCCAAAAGGAAGAACAGACCACAGCCCAGGGCACCACTTGGGCCACCAGACCCCAGTAAGGAAATCACAGCCCACTTGTGAGACCCACCAACATTAAATGGAGTACAATACAAAGCCCTGAACTTTGCCAAGATTATTCATGAGAGCCAAAGCTGCTAGAGATGCAGCTGCAAGAGGTATCCGAGAAGCAAAGCCAGCACCCATTAGAGCCGGAGCATCACACATGAGATGGAGGTGCCAGCTGGACCCCCCTTTAGGATAAAGCAAAACAAAATTCACTGTTCGAGCCACAGACACCCAAACCGGACAGCCCAGGGCAAACCGCAAACGCAACCACAATGAATCACAGGTCACTGTGTCACACCTCCGATCACTGTAGCTAGATTAGCCACCACACTGTAGCTGGATCAGCAGCTGGATTAGCTGCCGAGCAGTTCCACAGAAGAAGCAGAGGTTGGCATCCAAGTGTTGCACCTAGATTCCCCACTGTCTAGTAAGGCATAAGGTCCGAGCAAAGCCTTTCACTGGGCATTCCAATAACATGGATATCTTGCTATGGGCTAAGAGAAGATAAGTTCTGCACTCGTTCAGCTCAGAGGCACCACCAAACTCTCTTCTTGACCAAGCTACTTGCTCAAAGACTTTAAATGTCTTAGTAGTTTTTCGTAAAACAAAACCAAACCAAACCATCCACAGTTCCATCAGGAATTCAGACCCAGTTCTGACTCCTATTACTGTTCTGAGTCCTGGCATCATGGCCTTGTTCCCAAGTTTGCCACAAGTACAGCACAAACAAGAGGAGCACAAAATACTGCCTGCTGAGGCCAGAACCAGCCACCAAGAGCTGCCAAAGTTCACACTGTCCCAAAATATGCCTTACTGCACAGCCTTGGGCAAGTCACGCTAGCAAAAATCAGTTTTCCTCATCTACGAGAGCGGGCATACTTCCTGCCAATACTTCAGGAATGTTTCAAAAATTACTTTGAACTTGAAAAGAGCTTTGAAGATCAAAAATACCACGTGAGGGCCAATTTCTAGCAAGTGAAGGAGAACTGTGAGTTTCTCCAAGGCTCCACCTTGCCCTGGAGGACAGCACATCAACTATCACAGCAATAGCAAAGCCCACGTGAGACATGGTAGCACTATGCTGTGCAAATACAACACGGAAATGCATCCACTGGGGTTGCTTGTGTTTTGTTTGGTTGTTGTTTTGTTTGTTTGTTTGTTTTTGAAGGAAATGGGTTTCTTAGAAAAAAACAATGTCTAAAGAAGCCTTCTGCAGACGAAGTTTTAAAAAGGCTGCTCATTACCTGTAACATCACCTTCTCCTGGAGCAAGGCATTTAACATCCTGACGTGCTGGGATGTGACACAAGCTGATTTCCAGCCTGGTTTCCTATGGAAGCAGCCTGCCCACGTGAGCTGTCTAGCACAGGAATGCCTCCACTCCAAACTCACGGGACGATTTCAGCCAAGAGCCTGGTTCTGGAAAATAGCCCTGCAAATTGCCTGACACAGGTGGTTGAGTCGATGAGGAAAACCCTCCCAGTAGCCCCTCTGAAGGAAAGGCTGTGATATGAACGCATCCCCTAAATACTGATACCAGAGCCTGAGCTACTGCACTGCTCTGACAGAGAGCAGTTTTTACCCAACTCGTGGAATCAGTGATCGCTTTTAACTCCTCACTGAAGAAATCATCCTCATTTTACAATGGGACACCTGAGGAGACAGCTATTTGCTCATCCCATAGGACAATGCCACTGCTCCACACCGCTGGTGCCTCTCCTGGGATCACAGTGCTGCTCCAACCTGCACTCCCACCTGAATTTTATTCCTGCTCCCACCTCTGCACATCAGGAGAGAAGAACAGGAGGGACATTTTTAGAGCTGTTTCAATTGAATGCTGGAAGGCAAAAATGAAAGATAAAAGAAGATGACACCACAGACAATAAACTGAACAGGCAGCAGGTGAGGAGCAGCCTCCAGGACTGGCAGAGGGGACAAGAAGCAGAAAATCAAATCAAGGAAGAGAATAGAAGGGAAATGAAACTTAAAAAAGCAACAAGCACAAGTATACCATGCAGCAAACACCAGCTGATGCTGAACAGAAGTTATCAATGCAAAGGATGAAAAGGAAAGGAGGAGGTGTGGCAAAACTGATAAATGCTAAAACCAGTGCACCGTGCTCTGCTTCTCCACATGGTTTTAAACTCTGTCAGTGTTTATTCTGTTCCTTGCAAGAAAAGCATTTTCCTGGGCATGGTCTTAAATGCCAAGCAAATTATGAAGAAAAAAAAAAACTCTATAGATCCTTCTCTGCTGGCCAGCCAAAGCACCAAGCAAACACAAAGCACTGCCAGATTTTGGAGTTCCTTCACTGTAAAGTCCAGGGCAACTGGGAACAAGCAGGGGTTGGGTCTCCATGCCAGCAAGACGCACAGTATACTGTGCTCGTGGATTTATGTATTTATTTTTTTTCAGATGGCAGTAGAGAGCAGGGGAGAAACTTTCTGGATGGGAAGGTCAGAAATAAGCATCTCCTGAACTGAATTAGCGGGAATGCACATCCCTGGTAGAAGCTTTCCCCAGAGTGCAGCAGTCTCTCTGCCACGAATGATACGTGCATCCCTCACACCGCACAACTTCGGGAGTCCCTTCTCCGAGCGGGACTCGCACCCACGCGACGCCCCGAGCCCCCTTTTCCTCCTTCCCTCTCTCCCTCCCTCCCTCCCGCACCGCTCCTCGCGGAGCACCGTCCGGG
>WBMW01003713.1:444160-479545 GCA_013396635.1 Penelope pileata | reverse complement strand
GTGGCCCCGCGCTCAGCGGCGCCTGCCCCCGCCCGGCGGGAGGCGCGCCCCGTGCCGCCCGGCCCCGCCGCGGGGAGAGCCGCGCCGCGCTATACCGCCCCCTTGCGGGCGCGCCGCAGAGCTGCCCCGAGAGGGATGTGTACCACCGGGGAGCTCAAACGGAGCCTGGCAGGACCCTGCGATGAGCGAGTGCTGGACCATTACCAGGGGCCTTTTCCTCACCAGGTTGCAGAAGCAACCTGTTGGTCCTGGACACCTGCTGCTTGGGAGAAGCAGAGCAGTCCATGTTCCTGCTCCTCATTTTGATGGGGGTATTAGGAAGTGTGTCACATTTTTACAGAATCATAGATTCATCTGAGTTGGAAGGGACCTTTAAACGCCATCTGGTCCAACTCCCCTGCAATGAACAGGGACACCTACAGCTAGATCAGGGTGCTCAGAGCCTGGTCAGCCTGACCTTGAATGTCTCTAGGGATGGGGCTTCCACCACCTCTCTGGGCAATCTATGCCAGTGACTCACCATCCTTATTGCAAAAGACTTTTTCCTTATATCCAGTTTAAATACCCTCTCTTTTAGTCTGAAATAGTACAGTTAGTACTGTGAGACACACTGTAACTGTACAATTCTACATTGTGTTTTCCACTGCAATTTTCCCCCATCAGGCAGAGGCATCTCTTTGTTCAGCAGATGAGTCGAGAACATCGGTGAATGATGCCAGTTTTCACTGCAGCTCGTTTGACACTGGCTGCACAAGGTAACAAATGAGCCAGACATAAATCTCCAAGAGAAGGAAGCTAGCCATGACTAGGGAGAACAAGGTTTGGCCCCAGTTTTTCCATAGAATTGGTTAATTATGGGTCAGTTAAAACTCAGACAGTACTGTAAGTGATCCTTGTTTGTATGTTGCTCGTTGCACATAGCTGACCTTTGACAGAAATCAGTTCAGGCATCTGAAAAAATTGGGCTTCAAACACCTCACATTAGACAAACTCATGCATGAGACATTTACTGCTACCAGTAATCCCCCTAATCTTCCCTTTCTGTTAAATGAGGGTGAATATGTTCTTCCTAAGGGTGCTGCAAAGGTCTATCAGTCTGGAAAACACAAGTACTTTGTGCAGTGGGCAGTACATCTCTAAAACTTGGAGGAGGCTGCAAGCAGACACTGTCAGCAGGTTCAAAATGGGATTAGACAAACAAGGCCCATAAACATACCCTTAACATCCTAGATAAAGTAGCTTTGGATGCTGGGGGAGCTTGAAGGAAGAGGACTTCAGAAAATGACTGGTCTCATGCTCTCTCCTCTGACAGTTCCTATTGCCACCAGGAGCTAGCAGACCTGTGTTCTGACCACTGAGGGCATTCTGCCTGTAAAAGAGAAGAGAGATCAGGAACAGATGGATCTAACAGCTGAAGGAGTACCTGCCTTATCTGATATCATACATTAGAAGCACACAAGGGCAAGTTTGAACAATTGTGTATCAGGAGATAAGATCACATGCACCACCTTTTGTTCTATGCCTGACCAAAACCTAAGGCTGACTTGTCATTTATTTTTCCACACTGCCATTGAGAGCCTCAAAAAACATTTTCAGTGTGACATTTCAGCCATGAAGTGAGACTTCACACAGATAACCTGAGTCACAACATTTGTCCTTTCAGAAAAATAGAAGATTCTGAAGGGAAATTAAGCTTTGAAGACTCAGAAGTTGCTTTTGTTACCAGGAGAAGATATAATAAAAGGTAGATCCAGGGTTTTTCTCATTCAAATTACCGTTCCTGTAGAGCTTGACATATTTAGCCTAAACTTAAAGAGCTACAAACAGTTCAGAAGCACCAACAGGTGGCAGCTTTTTGAGTATGAAATACACATTGGCTAATTTCATAAATAAACTAGAATGGTTTGGTTTTCTGATTCTTCACTCAGCTGATCACAAAAAACTACATTCAAGTTATAGCATAATAAGAGAACTCTCTGCATAAACAAAAAGAACATTTTCAGTCCTGCAACACAGCCAGCAGCTGCTGCTTAGTGAAGGAGCTGCTTCCATGGAAGCACAACTCCATGTCCCATCATGGACCGCTCCCCAGGATCCCGAGCTCAGGAACAGTCACACTGTCTTGGGCACTGCATGTTCCTCTGCTGCCAACACTTACCTTGTGAAAAGACAATTCCTTTCAATATCTAAAGAGATTCTAGGGACTTTAAATATATATATATATATATACAAAGAATATAAAACCTCTTTAAATTTTAACTCAAATTAAATTTAAAATTGCAGAAGGGGAACAAAGGAAAATGAGGAGTAAGAGATGAAAAATGACTTCTATCAAAACAGGTTACACAGCTCAAACCAAACACTGTGCTCATGAGAATGAATCAAGTCAATACTCTGAGACCTCTGTTGACTTTTTTTTATGATGGATTGCAGTTATCCTTTAAAGAATAATTGTTTCCTGCTGTTTTCTTAAGAAAATACTGAATCACCAATCAAGAGGACAACTTAACAGCTATCAATTTCCTAGGAGGAAACTAGGATCTGGACAGGGAGCAAATTGCTTTCAAGCACCATATTTCTGTGCCACTTGGAGCTGGTCTCATTCTCAGTTACAAGGAAATTTCCCAGCGCTCCCTCAATGTACACAGGACAGTCACTAAGGTAATGATGCAAAGTTTTTGCTTTGGCTTGTCTGGCCTCACCTCTGACTAGATGTCACCTCTGTAGGTTATTAGCACTATGACAAAAGCATATCTTGTAGCAGATTATGACACAGATTTTATAGAAACTGCAAGCCTTTGAAAATGTATTAGCATTAAATTTGCTGTCTTTCAAGCTGGCCACGGTAACTAAGGCAACGTGCTTTAAAGGTGGGGAGTTATGAAAAACCACTACCAACGCCTTTTAACCGTGGAGAATATAGAAAGAAATTAAGCTGACATATCCATTTAACTGCATACCAGTGTGATATCAAAGGGTTTATTGAAGATGATTTCTAACTTTCTTGTGCCTGCAGGGCTTGTGACCAGTGTGAAAATTCTCACTTTAATGCTAACAGATACTAGAGGTGCATTGTCTTTTCTCTATGCACTCACAGCTAAATAGAAAAAATAGATAAAAGCTTGTTCATTGCATTAACAGAATGATTTCTATATCAAGACCTGATTAAAGCAGTTGTCCCCTTTGGCACTCTGATCTCTGTTATTGTTTAGTTTCCTCTGGGCTCATACTCTCTGTCCATGCACCGTTAGCTCTGCGAAGCAAAGCCACATCCAGGCTCTGCCCATCTCAGAGCAGATGGCAAACCCCTTGTATCCGCTCCTACTGGGTGTTCTCAAGCCAACACTGCTACTGAGCCTGGAGTGCATTTCCACAGGGAAAGCTGTGGCTCCTCTGTTCTGTTGGGTTCAGTTCAGAAACAAAGTACTAGCAAAGCAGCTAAAGGGAACCTGTGTTACATTGTTACAGGTATATTGTTCTGTCTGGAGATGTGTAATTTGCTCATGAGAAGAATTATGTATGCCCTGTTTCGAGAATTGTTCCATTGGCTGAAAACAACACCAACCTCAAGCCTAGATGTGAGATACTGACAGCTAAACTATGCCCAGTCTAGGACCAGCTGGTGTTATCAATAAACCTGGTCTGGACTGGTAAAGCTAATGGGACTTCTCATGTGGAAAATAATCACAAGCAGAAGGCTGTAAGACAACAGCTTTAGTTAGGAATGCGTGCAAAGCAGTGCTGGGATTAGACTGCTTCATTGTGCTCATTCCCTCACACTATGCTTTGAGTCTGCCTGGTTCATGGCTTCCCTCTCTACTTTTGTATAACAGAAGCACTGAACAGCTGGTACTGTGGGCAATACAGTGAAATAAGTAAGAGAAATTTATTCCACGTAGCCCCTTCCTCTTGCTACAGAGAAGCCACTAATATGAGGGCAGAGCAGTGGGATGCAGAGCACACACCATAGGAGGTAAAGGGGTGGTGTGGTACAGTGTCGTTAGTCCAGCCTTGCTCTTCCCACCAGCAAACCCCACACTGCTCTGACACTGGGAGTCGCAGTAGATATCTGGGTTAGCAGAATTTGGAGAAAAGCCGTGTCTTTTATACAGAAACTACATTACTGCACAGATGAGGGATGAGAAAGTGAAAGAATAGAAAGCACAATCTATGACAGTAGTGGTAGAAGAGAAAAAATAAACTTCCCTTAAAGAGAAGACAGTGTTTTCCAGTGTCTCCAGAGACAGACTACAAGCTGGAGCTATCACTTTCCTGGCTCTGGGGGCAACTGAGATTTTCTCACAAGACACACCAGCACATCTCTCCCATCGCCTGGGAGCCTGCACTGACCCGTAAGCAGCTGCTGCCACCTGCTGAACACTAAAGCTTTTACTTCAGGAAGGAAGGCTACAGAAAATAGAGCTAGAGCAGAAGCTGTCTGAGAGTAGTTATGATTCCTTTGCCTACGACAGATGCCTGGATATTGTCATAAGATGGTTTTGCATCCCATCATTAATGTTAGTACCCGAACCAGATTTGGAAGGTAATTTACAATCTGGATTGAATAAAAATAATTTTTCAACCGAAAAGTCAATTCTTGCTGGAATTTGACTGTATTTCATATGTAACAGACTCAGCAGAGATCTGAAATGAGTTAGAGGAGCTTCAGCTTATTTTTAAAAATCTCTGCAGAGCACAACTTCTATTACTGCACTGTACATTTTCATCTCAGAACCAAAGCCTGTTAAATACACTGTTTCTTTTAAATTTCTCCATTATCAGGGATTTATTCTGGTTTTTTTTTCTGTTTCAACAATTGTATCTGCAATAGGATCTGTGAGCACAAGATAAGATGTCTTCAGTCTAAAAATAGTTCAACACATTTCTTGGAGGATAAAATACAGATTTTGTTATGTCAGTTAGTGAAAAGCAAGAAAAAAAAAAAACCCTAGAAAAAAATATGTCTCCAAATCCTTTAAAACCCTTGTCTACTTTGCTGAGTGAAAGAACATGCTGGTACAGGCTACTGACACACATTAGGCTGTACAAATTGCCTTTCAAGCGCATGATGAAGTTACTGAACAACCTTATTAATAATGTATAGCTTAGTCTGTAATCCATAAAACTTACATCTTGCTGTATTTTAAGTGCTTAAAGACCTTGAGTGAGCTCACAGAAACAGAATTCCTTCTTTAAGGAATTAGAGTGCTCGACCTTTGTGAAACACATTAGAAGTGTTGAGCAGTGGAATAAGCTCATTTATAAACCTACAGGACTGCTGTCCCAGTTGGTACCTCCCCATCAGTGGTGAAACCAGGAAAGAGAAACTTTCTTGGTTAAGTTTCACAGAAGGTTATTTCTTGTTTGAAATTCTTTTTTCCCTGAAACTTTTAAACTTTGAAAAAGTAATGGATACATCATTCAGAAGGAAAGGAGAGAGGTAAAAACTGACACTTTCTGCTCCTGTCTTTCTGCTACAGGGCTATCATAACTGCACCTTTATTGAAGTCCATCTAAAGTGAGGATTTGCCTGAGTGCTCTTCATGTCTTTGGGTCTGTATTTGACAGCGTGGGATGCAGATCAGGTTGGGGCCTACAGAGTTAACAACAGGAGCAGCACATGTGAGACTGTGAGGAATGCTGTTTCCATTATTGCCTGCTCAGACATCCCTTCATCGTAATGGATCCTGACACAGGAACACCTGCCTGTTGTCTCCCACTTGGAGCGTGGCTGCTAAAGATGGCACAGGCACAGCTTGCAGTGGCACAGCCAGGCTGGCACAGTGCTGGGAATTCAGTTGCACAGAAGCCACTTTCCTACAGCCAAATTATTGCCAAGGAGCAATGACAGCATCCTGCCTCCCAGCTCCTGCTGAGTTTCTGTTTAGCATGCTTAGCCTTTTCTTTGGGAAAAGAAAACATGCGCAGCCTGACTGACTCTCTGAAGGGCTCCTGCCACCTCTTTGCAGGGTGTGCTTTCAAGAAAGACATGATGCTCTAAAACGAAGGCCTGGGTTCTGGGAAGTGCTGCCTTCAAAGCTCCAGAAAGGTCAGGGAAAAGCTTGTCCATAGCAGAATCAATGCTGAATCCAATACTTAGTGTCCTGAAACATCCCTGAGCAGGCAGCTGAGCTGTGTGTCAGTTTCAGACTTGAAGACATGCACTGAGTGAATTTTCAGATGAATTTTCTTAGCTTGTCATGAGTATCTGCAGCAGGCAAACAAACTCAAGGCTTAAAGGAATTGCACAGTACAACGGAAAGAGCTTAATGAACAAAATTGGCTTCCTTTACCCAATGCTTCTCACTAAAATGTACCCTAGAATTGAACGAGCTTAACACAGAATGATGATTTGTTTGGAAAGGCATGTGATGGTATTTGGTGGGTTTTACAGAACTCAAAGGGGCTGAGGAAAATTTGAGGAACGATGACAATTTTGAAGTAATCTAACACTGCAGTTCACTAGCACAAAATCTCCATGAAGAGGAACAGTTTTACAGGATTACAGTGAGCACAGCAGATTCAAAGCCTATCTCAGCCGTTTCACTCATCCCTGTGACACACACTTTGGGTGCTCTGGGCCTGATCTTTTATTACTGTCTATTTAAAAGGGATGGTTGATGACAACCAATCTTTACTATCAAACCCTGACATAAGCATGCTGATGGTCTCTCTTTGGCTAACTGCACTGAACTGCTTGCTGCAGTTACAAAGTCCTCCCTAGAAAAAAAAGAAAGTGGCTCTTTCCATGTATCTGCTCCAGCTCATTGCTGGCAAGTACCAGCCTGCTCAGAGTGCAGACCAGTGGCAAAAGGAATATTCATCCCAAGACTACTTTTCAGTTCTTGGAAAGTTTGACAATNCCTGCAGAGCAGATGCTGTTTCTCTGGTAAGTCAGCATGCTCCTCCAGGGCTCTGTACAACAGCTTTTCCTACAATTGCTTACTGGCCTCTGCTGGCCAGGCCTGAGATCCTGGAAACTGGTTAAATTTGGCAGTCCTGAACCCAGCTAAGATTTACATAGGAGTTTTATAGGAGTTTTATTGGTGGCAACAGCAGAAACACCACTATAGCATAGCACTGATCTGCAGGCATCCCACCTCATGCTAAGCACGTGGCTCAGGTCAGTCACTGACAGCATTTCAATAGCAACGGCCTTGCAAAACAGCCCAGGATCTCCAGGTCTTTTCTACTTCACATTTGTATGCAGATGCTTGTATCCATGGTAGTACGGGAGGCTGTGGTACAACTGCAGAAGCCAGATCGCTTCAGATAGATTTCTAGTGATCCCAGGTAGAGTATTAAATGGTTTAATGGTTGTTAACAAAAGATTTCAACTTACACAATAGCAATCTCCCACCAAGATGAGGAACAGCCAGATCCCATGCAAGAGAACCTTTCCCCTTGGTGGCTGGCTCTTAAATGAGCCCAGGGTAGTCCCACCCTGGGTCCACCCCTCCTGGTCACATGGAGGGGGGTACAGGTGTTCCTTAGGCCAGCCACCACCCTTTACCAGGTGCTCAATCACTAATTCAGGCTGTGACCTCATGTTTCCCTTACAGAGGCTCTCAAAGCTATGTCCAAAACCAAATCTTTCATGAGTGGTAAAAGCGTGTAAGTGAAGGGCATAAGTGGTATTCTGAGGTCAGTGCTCAAGGTATGCCATTATGCATAAGAAGAGAAGAGCCTGGAAAAGTAAGTAAATGCTTAGCACCGGGGATAACAGGGTGACTGCAAACAGATTGTGGACTATTGCGAACTATTTCAGCTCTGTTATGTTTAGCAGAGCCAAATTAACAGAAGAGCAGATTGCCTGACCTACAGTTCAACATACACAGCATTAATGCCATTAAAGCTCATTTCCAAGAGCGGAACCTCGGGTAGAGAAGTTAACAACAGGCTCACTAACATAATGAGGAATCTTAACTGGTCTCTGGTTGCCAAGTCAATGTTTGCAGCGTATTTGTGGCCCCAGTCTTATTCAGAAAGCAGGAGAGACAGTGTTATTCAATCAGGGCAGCCAGCATGAGCTCTGGGTTTGTGCTAACTTGAACAATCATTTCCTGCTCTGGTGCTTACACTTCTAACAATAAAAAAGACATAAAACTGCCCAATAAAAATCATATTTTCTGCTGTAGGAAAAGGTAGCTGTTGATAGAATCTTTCTCTGTCATGAGTTTCGTTTCAGATGGCCAATACTGTTCATTCTCAGAGTAAATTCCATTGCTGCCTATGAAAAGCAAAAAACTGCATGTTTAGAGAGCAGCATTTCAACGCAATCACTTGGAGCTCTGGCCATCAAATTCACGTTTTCACTGTGTACTCGCACTAGAGAAACCTTTTGTCTGGAAAATTATGTCACACCAGCTGCTAGTTTCTGCTGCTCTATTTCTAAAACTTTAGGCTCACAACATTCATTTATAACCATGCTTTACCAGGCAGATCAAATTTAGCACACAAACTTTAAGGGATAGAATCTTTCTGAGGAAGTATTTGCCAGTAAGAGATTAAGTTCTCTTCCCACAGAGAGAAGGTACAAGTGGCTTGAGTTTCTCACAAGTGGGAGGAAAGAGAAGCAGCTTCCCTAAACCAGACAGGACTATTATTAACAGAAGAGCTATCCTAGTTTTTGTACGTTATGTACAGCACAATCCTATTGTACATTTTAGTTGACTCTGAAAGGGCCTAAGATGAGAAGAAATCAGTAAAGAAACAAACTACCTCCTGGCTGGGAAATGGCAATTTCTATCTCTGCTACAGTACGCCGTAACAGTGGAATAATTGGAGAAAGGACTTTGTATCCCTTGGTCTAGTTGTCCAAGTTTTGTGGCTTGGAGCTAGCTTCGTTCACTATAGCCCCCTCTTTTTCAGCACAACAATTAAGATGCCAGTTTTTCACCTGACTAGAGAGAAGCTGCCATTTCTAATGAGCTGTTTCTGTCACTGCATACAGAGGATAGACCTACTGGAGATAAACTTTCTCCTTAGCAAAGTGGTCAGTGCTTTCAATACAAATGCTCACAGTCTGTTTCACATTCGTTTACCCAACAGGAGCAATTTCAGGGGGAGACAGGAGTCAAAATACCCTAAGGTTCACACTAAGATCACGCTAGGGTAACTACTCAGAGAAGTGGACAAACAAGCAATGGAGACTTGTAGATGGTAACATAAGTTAGAAATAAGTTGAAACAGGAAAGACATTATTAGTAAAGGATGGAAAGTCTATAGGTGTGGCATTTTGCATTAAAAAATGGTATGTTACAAGCCAGAAAACACAGAGCTGATAGAGATATATACAGTTCCTTAATAATTTTTCTACTGATGGCAGCAGAAAGTTCTCACTAGAGATCATTTTTCCACTATAACTCCTTGTTTTGGACACAAAATATTTCTGAAAAAAAAGTGAGTGGTGTAAATGAAAGCCACTGAAGTCCAGTTCTGGATGCGCTTGGATTTGAAACTGAATCCTTTGTTAAACCTACAGCTTTATGCAGGGCTGCAGGAATAGCACAAAAGACGACACTGACTGGGAATGTGCATGGCTGGGAGCAGTGTGCTCTTCCAAGAACAGCAGTTTTATGATGAAGGTGTGAACAGAAGTGCTCTCAAAGAAATAGAAAATATCATGACTTTGATTACTCAACACTTCAGCTGAGAGATCTTGCCAAAAAGATTGCAGAAAGCATGTTTGCTATTTTCCAACCATAGCCCAAAAATAGGACCGCTTTCCTGGTGTTCTCCCTAACTCAGTATAAACTCAACTTTCCAGCTTATCGTATTTTTCTTCTCTTTCTTCCAATGCTAGGGTGTTTAAATTCTCTGCTGCTGGAAGAATATAGTTACCCTGTAAGGAGATATGCTTCCATTTGTTACTCTATGGGAGGTTGGTGGTCTTTTGCTGCACTTTGACAACAATTGACTTTGTTGTGTTGTTTGTTGTTGTTTTTAGTAATGCTTTTTCTTCTCATAGAAATTTAAAGTCAGATCAAAGTTTAGAAAAATACACCCACTGGAGGGCAGGCCTGAATCTGGCAGAACGTGGTGAAAAGGCCTTAAAGAAAAGATAAAAATACTATGTTCTGCTGAACGGAAGCTGTCATGAGTCAATCAAGACTCAACAATTAAGAATGCTATTTTTTCTGAATGAGTAGTCTCACAATTTCAAATGCATAGTCCAAGAACTGAGGCTCTAACTGTTTATGTCTAATAACGGTCCCAAATGAAGTCTCTGACCTTGACTATAATTAAAATAAACCTATAATGACATCTGTTAGTTGAAGACAGCAAACCCTAAGAGGACTTTCAGTTGATTGAACAATCATCAACTGAATTCAGTGGAGCTGAATTTCAGGACCAAACTTGGCCCATAGGTTTTTTGTGTTCTCACAGCAGCATTACCTTTCAGCATGGGCATGGAGGACTCATCCTCAGAGCACCCTGGGGTAAGAGGAACTTCACAGGACAGTGCCTGCAGTCCAGAGGCACATTTGATGTGCACAAGCAGAAGTGGTGTCTGGCTCCACCTCAACCTCACAGCCAGACCAGACCCTGGGCACGCTTAGGAAAGGACTGCTCTAGGTGTGCACCTGATGTCCCACTGCCTGCACTTGCAATCTGTGCACATTCTACTGCCAGATCCCCTACCACTGTGGAGAGAGATGGCTCTGCCTTGGAGTTAATCACATGTGACTGGGATCAAATGCTTCACACTAGTTACTTCTAGCAGGGACTGAGTTTGGCTAAGCAATTTGAGATGCTAAACTTCAGACAATCTAGATATATTTTGGTTTTAATTCCATCCATGTTATAGCAAAATGAGGGAATTTATTATTTCATGTGGCAGCTAAAGATCCCATACTTAATGTTGCCAGATTTTGAAAACACTCAGTTTTCTTTCAGACAAGCTGAAGACTCAATTTTCTCCTTGCAGTTTTCATGACTGCATATTAAATGAACTTCCTCTTTTCATCAGTGACTCAGTCCTTAAAACAGTATTTCACAAATAGCACCTCCATTCCAAAGGAAACAAGCTGTTCCCTCTTACATTACTCAAGTGCTTGCAGAAAAACTAAAACACAAAGTCAAAAGGTTCCAAAATTAATTCCATTAATTATATAGCTCAGAGACAGTAGGATTTTATCAAGTAGTTTTATGATACTACCTACTGCCTTCTAATTAAATGACTCAATCCAAAATTCTAAAATTGACTAGAAATCCTGGGTGCCTGGCTGGAGACACCTTACATTTGCATGGAGTCCATAAGTTCACATCCCTCTTATGGTGTCAAACAAAATATTTATAGCTTTTTTTGAAAATCTTTCCCATAAGCAATGCAGTTAACATGAGGTAGAAAGTAACACAATTCTATAGAAGTTCTTTCAGTGTTTGAAGGCTGGTCTAAATGAAAATCAGGATCTTAACCAGACTAACTCCAATTTGAGATCACTAGCACTTCAGTTACCTGAAGATGTGAATAAGGTGATGACACAGGTACTTTAGTTGTGATTAATAATGTGTTTAGAGCTGAGCTGCTGGTGGTTATCTCACCAAAGAAAAGATACAAGCAAGTCCCCAGATAAGCAGCCAGAAACAGGTTGGGCCTGAGAAATGATCAAGCCTTTCTGTCTGAAGAACACCAGAAATACAATTGTATCTGTACACAAAGAGAAAAGAGAGAAAGAATTTTATAAGAAACTAAACACCCCCCTGGCAGTATCTACTATAAGATAAGAAAACACAAACCTGTCACGTTATATGTCAGTTACTGGAAGAATGTGTTTGAAAAAGACTTGTCTGGGGAATATTTGTAAAAGGCAGCACTCCTTAAAATATTCGGTGGTTCAAGTGTTATAAGCGTCCAAGAGTCCTTCCAGCTGAAGGAAAGTCCATTAGAGCCAACTGGATCTATGATGGAAGACAAAGGACTAGTGACTCCAATATTAAATTGAGCAATAAAATTAAAACATAGTCAGGGTCTCCTCCACCTGAATCTACTCTCCTCAATTGTCCTACTGTTGAAAGTATAAAACTTGCCTGAGGTATTTTACCTGTAAATAGACTTTCCAAAGCTGCTCTACGACAAGAAGACATTATCCCACTGCTATCAGTGGAAAGCTTTGTCCTGTTAGACTTCTGTTGGGTGTTTATGGGCACTGTTTCTGTTAAACATAGCAAGTAAAACAATTACTCGAAGGGAACAAGATAAGAGAGAGGCAAATGCAGAGATTACAAAAACAAGGTTAATTCAGACTTGCAAGACTTGCAAGACTTGTAAGACTTTGCAATGTTCAACTGTATATAAACGACTTCAAGCTGATATCAGATATGCCTTCAGGTTAAACAAATAATTGCTGATGTAAATAGTTATTTTTGTCTCCATGTTACAGTGTTCGGATTTCTTTACTTTCAGGGGCCTGAAATCAGATTGTGAATATCACTTTCCTGCATTTGCATGCTTTAACAGAGACAGACCAGTATATTCACTTGTCTGAATGATAAGAGGGACTACCATCATAATGCGTTCAGCCTCAAGCAGCGACTTTTGCTTAAATCCAGAAGTGCCTGTGACCAAACACAGACATGTCTTTCCACCACAGATGCCCCCTTTTGTTTTCTTTATCAACATTTTATCAGTTACATTGCTTTGATTTGATGCAGAGCCTCTTTTGGAAAACGTTTTTCAGCTGGACCACTCTCATAATTTTATCTATTCTCAGCTCATGCTTCTGGGAGTATTTTCTTTCCCTATCAATCCACTCTACCTTGAATATTTATTTTATTCTAATACATAAAATCCACCTTAGCAGTGACATTCAATTGTACATCAGTCTCCAAATCCTGGAATAGATGTTCTAGGCATTTAAATAATAACAATAATCACAGAAATAACTTGTCACACCTTTCCTGAAAGTATAGGGATGGCTTCAATTCAGTGTGAGATCACCTCTGCACAGGGTGGGAAATTTTGACATCTTTCATAGCACCCACAAAGTCATGTCACCGTGTTTCAATTGAAAAGGAGATTTTCATTGTGGTGTGGTATGCTTCTGAGGTTGGGAGAGCAGACAGGATAGCTGTGCTTTTCCACTGCCTCCTCCCAGATGTTTTTCCAGAGCTTTCTGGTTATTTTTAGAGTGATTATTATAAATTAGTAATGTCACTCTGTCCCTTCGGTAGTCTAACACACTCCAGAGCAACAAGCATAAACAACCTGTGGGGCCTGAGAGACTGAGAGGAGGACTCCGTCCACAATCAGCGAGTTGCTGCAATGGCTGAGGTTAAAGATTCCTTTGTTTGCATTCTGGCATGGCTCTTTGCTCAAATCTATGAAGAGAGTGGAAGCTTCACTGCCAGTAGCACCAGAGGGAGTTAGGTTCTCAAGTTTCTTGCCATCTGGTCCCTCAATGATTCCCAGCAGCATTTGATGCCATTATAAACCCACAGCTTTTAAAAGAGAGCATTTAACAGCATTTAACAATGGAAGAAAGTAAAGGCTTTTCAAGGAATGAAGGCTACTGTCAAGCCCCTGGTGTGCAATCCCAGTCTAGCAGGATGAAGCAGCTTCCCAGGCACCAAGCTGCAAGCTATCACTTTAAATATAGGATTACACCTTTGGAACAAATGTTTAACGTAGCAAGAAACAACATAACCTAGAAGAGCTATTACTAATGGTACTGATACCAGTGACAAAATGCTTGTTGTTTTCAGCCAGGGTGGATCAGAGCCAAAATTCAGAACTTCTGAAGAAAATCTAGTATGTCAATTCTGCAAAAATAACTTTTTTAATTTGCCTACTGGTATAAAAAGAGTCTTCTAAATAAAAATATCAGGGTAATAAATCCAACAATAGCTAAATATAGGCATGATCCTCACACGTAGTCCAGATGTGACCACAAATATCTTGTGACCAACATAGTGTTTGATTTTTCAAAGCACATTGAATAAAATTAGCTTTAGTGTTAATATAGACTCTGCTGTTTATAGTTTCATTCTCCTAGAAATGTTCTGTTGAAGTTTTCTTGAGGCCAACCACTCTCTTATTACACCTTCTTCAGACCAGAAAACATCAAGGATGACAGCCAGTAACTTCAGACAACACTGAAAGGCAGAAAGAATCAAACAACATCGAAAAGGGATGATTTTTCAGAGGCTTGATTATTCCCCTAAAACAGGACTGGGCCCTAAACCACCGTTCAGGTGAAGCTGGTTGATCTTTACTGAGACAAGGAGACGCACCTATTTTAGGACACCAGCAGAAACAGCCAGGAGTATCACACCGTCTGGCACTGTTACAAATGACCCTTTTGCTGATGATTAAGAAAGTTTATTAAATTAAAAACCGTGTATATGAGTACTTAAAATTGTCTCAAGCTTTCACAAGTTCAGAAGAAGCTTGAGAATGTACTCTGAGCATAACCTGCAGCTCAGAATCCATAATGAAAAGAGAAAGAACAGCAAGTTGATCTAAAAATATTTCAGACCTTCTAGAGACCTGGCTTATGAACTTTAAATGCCTGTGTTTGGCTCAGCAAGAGAGGCGTGCTTTTGGCAAGGTGAGAATGACTATCCTGAATTTTCTGATTGCAAAATGACGGATGACACACTGGAAACTGCACCAAAATCCCCCTGGTTCCACAGACTGGCATTTCCAGTGGTGCAGATTAACAGGTAGGGCTGCAGAAAGGGAAGACTTGCTCAGCTAGGACCCAGCACTGTGTTTCTGGAAGGCAGGTTTCAAAGAGGACTTAACGATGACGTGGAACATTACATGAAGAAAGTGCATACAAGTGGTCAGAGAGGTGGTTGCAGAAGGCATAAATGAGTGCCTAAGGCGGATATCGCTGTTACAGCAGCCATAGCTGCTTTGCTGCTTTTCGGCTGTTTTACAGTGTTACCAAACAGCTACTACAAATCATGCCATGTTCCAGCACTGGGCGGAGACACTCCTCACACTGACATGGAGGGGCTACTAGCAGAAGAAGCTGAACCTGAGAAATCTGGCAGTCCCTGGTCTGCTAGCTACAAGGGAACTCAGAAGCATTTGGGCTACAGCCTGTAGTGGTAGATGTTGTATGTTCATCAACACTTCTCAGCATCGTGAGCTGCACCTGGCCTTCCTGCTCAGATACATAAAACGACTGTCTGTGTGACTGCTGACAGCACCTGCGTGTGGACATCTGTGCCTGCTGTGCTACCCAAAGTAGCATGTCTGTTGAAACACGGTGCTGTTTGCAGGGAAGGGTGCTTCAGAGGCAGGGGAGCAGAGAGAACTGTTTGCAAGCAATTCTCTCTTGATGCTTGTCCATTTTCAGGGTAACACACAGAGAACTAATCATGCAAATCCAAACTCAAGGGAAATAAGCCTTCATTTCTTCATCTGGTGCCCTGAAACCCAGCCAACAATCCATACAACCAGTATCCCTGAGGTGACAAAGTGTATTGTTGATTTATAGGCAATGCATATTGGATAACTGGAGACTCCACACTGTGAAGTGATTATAAATCAGTAATTAGCTGGTGAGAGAGGTATAATTTGGTTTAGAATTTCAAAGCCAGATAAAATCAGCTGATTAAAAATAAATCACGGTTAACTACGTCCCTTGTGCACTCAGAAACTCATAAAACCTGAATGAAGTAGCAGGAAAGGCCTTCTAACAGCAGGAAAAAGAAACTAAGCATTTAAAAATGTGCTCAACTAAACAGTAGGACCGAGTCCTGGAAATTTTCTTTAAAGACAGAATAAAGTGGTATTCCTCTTCACTCCGGAGAGCTCTCACTCATTTAGATACAGCTCAACCTTTGGATGGTAAAAATGAGTTTGCTTGAACTAAACACTGCCTGGCACAAGTGAGCAGCTCATCAGAAGATTTTTTTTTTGATGTAGCATTGCTTTGGAAAAATACTTCCTGCAGGTGTTCTGAAATCACCTGGAGTTTTTCAGGAGATGTTTGATTTAATTTTCAAGTCCCTGCTGTGGTCATATAGACATAATCTGGAAAGTCCCTCACAAACAATTAGCTTCTGCAGGTGTTAAGTGGCACAAGATAGCCCTATCAGGTGTGTCTGAATTGGTTTTTTTTTGGCCAAATCATTATCTCTGGATCTCTTTTGTGGCTGAAAGAGGACATAGGGACATAGTAAAAGGATAGTTCAGTACAGTGGTATTTATGGGAGATTTCGGACCAATTCCAGCTTCCTAAAAATGACACATGCTACTTCAGATGTCCACAAAGATGGAGAATCACATGACAGTTTTAACCAACTCCTCCAGTTTGTAAGAGTGGATATGAAAAAGGATGGCAGGTCTATTCCACACACACTGCTGCTGACAACACTCCACAACACAAGGCCTGAAGAACTCCATGCAACTGTATTCCTGACAGTTCCGCATGGTGCCACGCAAAAGCTACCCCTGCCCATTTTTTGGGGAAGGGCAGAGCTGGAGGAGGTGTAAGGAGGAGCTAGAAGAGCTGATTCCTATGCCACCAGACTAAACAGCTGTAGACACTGGTCACTGCTTTAAAAGTCTTCTCTAAATGCTTTTTACGTCTCAGAAAAGAAAAAAACACCAAGATATTGAGGAGACTTATGACCATGTACTGCTAGCCTCAACTAATTGAAGAAGAGGACTCATTCTGAGCAACCAGTGTTAGTAACCAGTGCACAGGCTCACAGCACAAAAAGCAGGGAATATAGGAAGAAAAATATATTTTTTTTTTTCCATTTTGAGAAAATCCTGCCTCAAAATCACCCCCTACACAAAACCAGGGTGTCTCAGTGACAGCTCCAGCTTTCAGAGGTCACAGAAGCCCTCAGAACATGAGCTGCCTAGGGGCTCTCCAGGAACTGTACGAATTACGTGCTTACAAGTCCTAGTTCTCTGCATCTATCTGGCTTCCTGAGGAAATAGCACTGTTTGTGCATGCCTCTCACCTCATACTTCTAAACCTGCTGGCTATTTCCAACCAAATAAAAGGAGTAGGGGAGGTCTCAGTGAGAACCAAAATCCTCAATGGTTGAACAGCTGAAGTGAAGCCTGTCAAGTACCTCTGTAAGGCAAAGGCTGCCTTCTGAGCATAGCTTTTACCAGACTAGAAAACCCTGCAGGATAAAGACCAAACACCCAAACCACAAGAAAATCTTCAGATAGAGCCTGGAATAACTCAACCTTTTTTAGAAATCCAGAGATAACAAGGTTTCTTTAGGTTGAGGCTCATGAAGCTGTTTTTGTGCGCTGAAAATATAATTTCTTTACCTCAGACACAGATGCTGCTGTTTTTTCTTCCAGCCATTTTATAAAACATAATTAATCTACATTTTAAAGACCTTGATGGGTTTTGTCTCATCACGGAACTGTAAGTGAGATTGATACCTAATTACTGAGCACTCAAGCTCACAGATAATTTCCATATAATATCACTAATTTTTTTTTAATTTTTAAAATGCCCTTTTTATTTTATTTGGATGTTAATTATGTTTCTTATGTAATAAAAGGGAAAAGAGCTAAAGCATGAATCAATGTTTATTGACTTTGCTAATAAGACAGGCTTTTTGAGTCAGGATGGATACATCTTAATTGGTAAAACAGATGCGTTGTCATTTAGCCAAGTAAGCCTTTCCAAACAAGGGAAACAGTAACAATTTTATTTGTAGTGGATGCAAATAAGCTTGTCACATTCTGCACATCAATATACACTTTCTTACTTTCCCCTCTTAAGTCAGTAAGAATGCAGTCTTCTGATTCCCAAAATAAGGCAACTCACAAATTAACATTAGAAGAGATGGGAATATGGCTATATAACATCTTAATTCATCTTAATTTGCAATTTCTATGTGAAGTACTGAACTCAATCTGCACATTCATGTAATTAATCTAGAAAAGAATTATATATTTCCATGAAAAGTGATTTGCATCTTTAACACGGGCATAAGAAAGCACATAAAAAGATGCCTCAATAAAGTGTTTTCCACAGTCTGTAAAAGCATAGCCTTAAGGCTGATGTTTGCACAAATGCTTTTGTAAATGGCTCTGATGATGAATGTTGACATTCCACACTGTCACTATTGAATCCTGCTAGCTGATTCTCAAAAAAGACCCTATAATACATCCAAGTGATTATTAACAATTATTAGCAGCCTATTAGAGATAACTATACACATACATCTTTTATACATTAAAATGTACTTCAAAATTTTTGCTCTGGCTGAGCATGTTATTATTACAAATTATTATTATTATAAATAATAATTCAGATAAAAATAACTGTCAAAAATACTACCCAGCCCACTGGGTAATGTTACACTATAAGTACAACTTCCAGTACTTCACTCCTCACATGAATCCTTTTTTTTTCCCCATTTTTTTCTGTAATCCCTCAGCTCTTTTCGTAAAACACTGAAAAGGTACAGAACTGTGAATAACCATTAACTGCAGGTTATCATTCTTATTGTTTATATCTTGTTTCTGAATGTGTTCTGTAGTCAACCAGGAGAATACTTAAGTGGCCTTCCGTACGAAAAATCTAAGGCTTCTGTTATTCACACAGTTGGATTTCCTCTGATTATCCCCTTCAGTAGGGAAGAGTCACATTATGAGGTATCTTGGAGGGAAGCATGGACAGAGGTCTATGCATTACTGGCTGTTAAAACAGTTCTTAAAGTCCTAAGGGACAATTTGGAGCAATGTAACAGCTTTTTCTACCTTTTGTGCACACTGAACCCTGGCCCATAAAAGCATTAAAATACAGAAAGGAGAATCACTTACATAGAATGGAAGTTCATTTCTTTGAAGGGGAGGCATCCATCAGTGGAGAATGGAGAAGCTTGACTAATTTCCATTGGGATGACCACAAAACTCTGTGGAGGAGATACTACTGTAACAAAGAGATCAACTCTGGTTACTCTGAGCATCTATTTCTGAACATGGAAATTTAGCTAAGGCCTGACAGCTCCTAAGAATCATCCATCCTTGATTTAACCTATATGTGAATCATGAACTGTGAACACTTTCACTGTAAACTATGAAATAGTTTGGTCACGGGCATGCTAGAAAACATGCTCCAGACCTAGCAAGTCTCTCAAAAGACCAACCCCTTTCCTCAGAACTTGCAGGAGGAAAAAAAAAAAAAATATATATATATATTTAAGCAGTCATTGTAGCCAGATAAACTGCAGATACTCAACCTGCATTCTGAACGGCTCCTTGCCAAGTGCACGGCTGGCACTGAAGGTGGCAGAGATAGCAGATAACTAGTACAACGTAAGCAAGTTTGTAGCTTTATTTTCACTCTCCCATTTTCTATTTCCTTCAGCTTTTTACAACTTGTCTACACTGATCTCTCTGAAACAAGTTTCTTAGAGGCTCTGAGAATATCTGAAAAGTATACTTCCTAGAAACACTGTATGTACTGCTGTACTTTCCATCCTTTCTAGCACAGAAGATACATGCTTTTCAGCGCAAATAGCCTGGACCATTCTTCAAAACGAGCCCACATGAAAGTAGAAGAAATCTCAGTTGAAAGGTGACATGCTGAGAAATCTGCTTTCCTACAGAATACACCCTGAGTGTCAGAGGTCTCTCCAGAAGCTCTAGAGTTCATCACTCCAAACAATGTCCCCTTTTTCCAAGGGATCTGTGCATTCAATTAAACACCTGAACAGCTAATTAAATCTCCTTGGAGATTTTCCTCATGGACAGTAACAGCACTCAAGTCTTCTCTTCCATTAAGGAACTCAAGTGTATGTTTTACATTCAAAACTGAGACTTAGAGACTTACCTGCAAAAACTCAAGGATAGGCCATAACAACAACAAAATCTGAAGAATTTGGTCATTAGGGCTTCTCACATTTTATTTAAAAACAATGAGCTGTAGATTAATTACCAAAGTATTTACAAGGTAATACTGTGGTTTTCTGATTCTTCACACCATTAAAAAATAAACAGGCACGTGGCTGAGTATTCTCACTGGAGCAATTGCTGTGTCTGGGGAAATGCTCACACAGAGACCTTGACAGAGGTAACATTGCTGGTGGCTCTCTTTTCTTTGCATAAGAAGTTGCTGCTCTCACTAAACACAAGTAGATACAGCTGTGAAATACGACGTCTCACACATTGACAGGACGAACAGTACATAAAATACACATACACAGACTTCATAAAATTATTCTTATTCTAGAATAAGGGTTTTATCAAGAGCTTTCATCTTCATCTTCTCCACATGTTTCTGAACTTTTTCTCTGAGTCTGTTGTTTCGAGGTTGAAAATGTCCATCTGGATGTTTGTGCGGGTCTCTGCAAGAAGTTTAAAAGATCGTTTGTATTTACAATTGCCAGGGGAGCTAATTAGCAATGTGGACAAAAACAAAAGGAAGATACAATTTCCTCTTTTTTTTTTTTTTTTTTTTGTATTGACCACAGACAGTATTCCATTACTTATGCAGAACTGGGAAGAGTGAAACTATGAAAAAAAATTTACTTTTAAATTGGCCAGTTAGGAAAATTAACTATCTGATAGATAAACACTTACTAGGTTGAGTTTCTACATTTTTCCTATGAAGAAACGTATGCTGTAATGGCTGAAACAAGACACACATGGAAAAATTGATTTGCCTTAAGGATAAAACGCAGAAAGTGCTGTGGAGAACCAGTAGGGCATCATCTAGTGAAACATCATCCCATCAGTAACAATGAAGAACCTTCCAGTGACAGAAGAAAGGACTTCGACTTCACAGTTTGCTAATAATATTTTGAGGTACACCGTCTTAGATATAACAAATGCTGGAGTTTAAGAACCTCAACTAAAGCAGACTTCTCAGATGATTTAGAGATAGCCAATATAGACTGAAATGAACATTTGAAATATAGATATGTAGAAATGTTTAATATAGATAAGTATTTTTAGGTTTGGGAAAAAAAAACTTCAAGAAGGATGAACCGTACTGTCCTAAAACTACTTACTCAGAAATGCCATCCAACACTGTATGACTATAGAGAAAAAGGTGACTTTTGTCACACAAGCTATCCCAAATCCCCATATTCTGACAAGAATGTCATAAAACGCAAAAAACAGCACTGAGTCAGACACGCATGTTTTTACAGCAAATTATTTTCCATCAGTGCTGTAGTAATCACAGTACAGCAGTGTTTTGTCAGAGACCTCATACTCAGCACTGTTTTAAAGTTCAATGGCTGACAATTGCAGAAAATTTTCATGTCAGTCACTTGCCTCTAAAATGAAAGAAAATGAGACATTCAAATCTCTTGGCGAGAACTCTCAGTTTCAGGCTATTAGGTGCATCCTGACTAGGGAGGCATCCAAGCACCATCACGATCACTTCAAAGAGACAGCAACTGTTGGACAGTAGCACCTTGTGTGTCTTTGAACATAGGAATCGATCTCTTTAACTTATTGGCGTGAAAACACCAAGTTAGATCCCAGCAGTTCCTCCTGTGTTTCTCTGCAGTTGCTCATTCCACCTATACTACCTACTGCTCAAGTTCACTGCTCCCATTGTTCCTCTTAGCAGCTGATATGCCACCCTGTATCCTTCCCATGATGTCACATACCCTCAAGTTTCACAGAGTACAACTAGTTCTCCTTCCAGCACCACAGAACTGCTGCGCCTTGTACACTGTTTTAAAAATCACAGTGGTAATAACCAACCCCCTTAAAGATCCATTTGTCCCTCAGCTTTCCTTGTCCTCACGTCCACTCTCAAGCTTTCTGTGCTGAGCTGCAAACTGAGGACATCAGCCTAATTGCTGCCAGAATTCAGTCCTTAGAGCAATCAGTTCATTGATAAAACAGAAGTCAAATATCCAGGCCAATGTGTCACTATCATACCTGTTTTCTTAAGTTCAATCCAAAGATCATATTTACAGTGGAAAATGCAATACAGGAGGCTTCTGGTTTGCTCAAAGTGCCAGATCTGCATCCCACTCAGTGATGGAGCCCCTAGAACATCTCAGTACGACTTTCTGCATAATTCTGAAGGAAATGCTTGCCTTCAGAGTCCTTCCCATTCCTCTTCCCTAATTTCAAATCATACCTACCTTTCTTCTTTTGCAGTTTTCACTTTGCCTTCTTCTGAGAGCACCTGCTCAATTTGTGGAAATTCAGCCCTCAACATCTCTGGAGTGAGAAGCACTTCGAATTTATTTTCATCCGTCCCACTAAAATCAGTAAGATGAAGAACAATCAGTACTTAGAAGTTGTGTTTTTCTTTTCAGACAAAACCAAAAATATGTCTTATGCCAGACAGACTTTGTGCTTTTGCTTCTGAGAATCTCTCAGAAGACATTTAGACACAACCATACAAGCAATTAAGACTTAATAAATCACACTGAACACGAAAGAAGAGAAACTTACAGGTCAATTACATTCTCTCTGTCTCTCTCAGAGAAGTTATTCAGCATTGGTGGAACATCTCTTGGAAGCATATCTAGACTGTAAGGATCCCTGTGATGGAAATGGTATTTAAGATGAGCAGAGAGTAACTGTAGTCAATAGTTACATTTTGAAGCTTTACAGAAGTAGCTGTAGTTACAGAGAAGATAATGCATTTTTAAATAATTACGGAAAAAATGAGTACACCAGAAAATAACGTGATATGAGGGAAGGTGAGCCTGAGATGTTGGCTACCACTGTGTGCAGGTGCTCAGATGTTAAAGGCTTTACTGTTCACACTGCTGCAGGACAAACAATTTGTACCTCCCAGAGTCTTCTGGCACTGAATCAAAATCCATTCAGGGCAGATGTTACTGAAAGTCCAGACTGAAATCCCCAGGGCTTGGCATTTCCTCCAGTCACTTTATTCTTAACCCACTCTCCGAGGGGAGTGAGCAGGGGTTTTCACCATTGATTTTGGATTGCTGAGCAGCAAGTAAGTGCACCCGTAAGTCCACTTAGTTACAGGCAATAGAAATTGGTGCAGGTTAGAAGGTTAGAGGCACTGTCTATTCAATTACTTTCTTACCTAGATGTTGTACTTGTCAATGTAGGAGTGTTAGGAAAGGTGGAATACACCAGTGGTAAGAATTGCCTCCAGTCCATTACTCCACAAATCACTTCCTGAAATTACAAGTGCTACAGCAATCAGACCTCTAAACACATAACACAGTGGGGGGAAAGAAGCTTGCAGGACAGAAAATCTGACTTGTTTGAGAACTGAATCTGGAAAGCTGCAGTTCTCCATATTTAAAAGACGTTTCCTCCACTGCGAGGTCATGAAAATACAACAGATGGTGAACAGATAGTGAAAAGAAATCAAAACCAGAAATAATTAGAGGTAAATAGGCATGGATAAAGCCTCATAATAAGAGGTTATTCTGATCTGATTTTCTAGGTGCACGCATGATTTTCATTTGAAAGTGTTTTCTATCTAGGATGAATTTTCATTTTCCTTTTTGATTCCTTGGAGCAAGTTCTCAGCAAGAACATACCCAAGGCAGGAACTCATACAATAAACTACAAAGGCCATACCTTATGATGCAGAAATTTCTTTTGTGTGATTGGAATACTGGATCCTTTAGGGCATTCTTTAGTAAAGGTATATTTTGGATGAGGACAAAGATGATATTCAATATTTGTTTCACAGTAACTTAAGGGATGTAAAAGTGGAAATAATCCTGGAGTGGGGTTCTAAAAACAAAAGAAGAGTTTATTTTAAGAAGTAAATCTGAGCACCACAAAGAATTAAACTGATGAAAATTCAGGTCTTTTGTTAACACATTCTCCCTAAACTCACATCTTTGTCTCATTATGGCTTTTTTGTTCAGTGTGACCCTTGATCTACTGTCTCTTCCGCACATCACAGAGCCACAATCTGCTTGGTTTATCCATGCTCTGCCATCCACAATTCAGCAATTTATTTACTGCTCCCTCCCAGATCCAATGCCAGTTCTCTGAACAGTTAAGAATTCAAGGAAGGGAACTGCTTTCCTTGCCATAGAGGAAGTTTGTGAGCATTTTACCATCTATTTCACTGCACTAGAATCTGTTTCTGCATGCTAGGTAGCATTGCATCAGGCTGTGCCTGGCTCTTACACTGACATGACAGAGGGATGAAAGAGATGCACAGAGGATCTCATCAGCAAGTCCAATGGAGTCCTGGCCACATGCAGTGGGAACAAGTTTATACTATATATTTTACTCCAAGACCACCAGATTAGCACACCAGGCTCTGGGCCATTTCAGCTAACCAATGCTGGATGATCGAGCTACCCAACTCGGGCACAGTGCCGTGCTGGCATGGAGATGCTGCCTGTACCCACACACAGCACTTTACTGAGTCCTACAGCTGTCTCTGCCTGCTCAGAATCACCTAGAGACCCCTCCAGGCTGTGCTGCACTGTATGGGAAATTCCTTCTCCACTTCGTGCCAAGTAGCACAATCTACATGAAAACTAAGCAACAGAAAATCCTCCCACACATCTGGCTGTGATTTTTTTTTGAATCTCTATGCCTAATAATTTGGAGATGTGGCTTTGAGATGCTATGAAAACTGCCGGAATCTCTAAGGCAGCAGGATGCAATATGAGCAAAGAGCCTGCCATTACTCGCAACTTTGCCATATCATCCTTCCCTTAAACTGACTCAAATCCCATCTTAAAGTAAAATGGTGCAACTCCCAATGGAATGAGCTCTGTGGCTCCTACCTACCAGGGCATGCACCATGAGGGCTTACTCACACTTTAGCAGGTAGATTTATATACCAATTTGAGTAAGAGAACTGACCACCAATAAACACCCTTTCATCTTCTTTCTTACTTTGTAGAAGTCAACTTCTACTTACAAAAATTTGAAGAGGGTTGCTCTCTGTAGGATTGACTAAAGCTTCGGGAGGAACCAATTTTAAGAGGCTGATATCTCTTTCTGCTGCTTCTTCGGAGAGTGGCTTGTGATAATCCAGGTTAAGCCACCCCTCAGGAGAAACTACTTGAATCAACTCATCCTTGAAAAACACAGATAAAGGTTTTAAGAGTGTTATAAAATATTGGAACAAAAGGATCATATAATTGTAGAAATGTAGGAATGGAAGCGACTTCAAAGGAAGTTTGTATTTGAGATGACTTGTTACCTGGGCTCCCTGCCTCAGAGGTCGGCAAAGTTTTTGATGTTTGTAACTTGTGGCTGCATGGTGTGTGCAAAATGGCTCATACTTCATAATGCTGAAATGCTGAGGAACCTAAGCACAAAGGAGAAAGATGTGCTGCAGGAGATAAGAACAATCAGTTTTCATTAACTCAGATAGAATGGGACGGTCCAGCTTTATCACAGACACATCACACCTCTCTGGAAAAAGATGCTCAGTTTACTACCCTGCAACATAGTATATGACCAAAATTTTGAGAAGCCATACTTGACCTGGACAAGCTGAATGAGTGCATGAAAGAATATTTCCATTTTTGCTTTTCTGTGAAAGATCNAATTTTGAGAAGCCATACTTGACCAGGACAAGCTGAATATTTCTAGTTTTGCTTTTCTATGAAAGATTTACAGTTTATGGATCAAATAAACTGAACTTAATGGGATGGAGAGGAGCTATGTTGAACAATAAAACTAACACTGATAGACGAATTGATGTGTAATAAGTGGAAAGGACACTAACAAAGTTTCTATGCTTGTTATAACACCTGAAAAAAAGGAAAAGGAAATTGAGCCAAAATCTGCATTGATTTGAAACTGAGGAGCTATTTTTACTTCCACAGGGTACAAAAATTCATCTTTTGCTATTCAAAAACTTGAGAGAAAAGGCTTTAGAGGTCAAGAGAAAAAAAAATGTTTCTGTACTCAAAGTTAAAAAACAGTACTACATATTTCAAGAATGAGATGTTTGCATTTCCTATCCAGGAATGCAGGAACTAAGCATAAAGAACTGGACACCAAATAAACAAAATTTCAATCACTTTCTAAGAGGAAGGACACTTTTATCATGGATGGTATTTTTGCTCTCTAAAATCAAAGGAAAGACTGTGTCATGCAAGGCTTGCAGCATCCTCATTCATAGACACATCTTGTTGCTTGAGATGCAGTAATTTCAGCTGAGGTGCTTCATCTCTGCCTGGAGAGAGACTTGCTGACTACAAGCTTGTTACTTATGGAAATAGGTGAGATTTGTTTTTAATAAAAGCCTGCTAATTGCACACAGCCTTATTAAGCCAACATTTCTGTTGGGCCACTGAATGAGGCAGAAAACATGTCTAACCGGACTGGTGAGAGAGAGAAACATGATGCAGCTGAGGCAGCTGTACCTTCAAGTCGTAAAAGGGAAGAATGTGTCTGATTTTCACATCCATAGGTTTGACAGGAACTGGGCCAAGAGCATCAGGTTCCTAGAAGGATACAGTATTTAAAACCCCATAATATGGTGGACATCTTGTTTTGCATTGACAGATATTCATCAGCATGGCTATTTGAAAACACTGAAAATAATTAAGCAAACAGTATAATATTTCTCCTGCCCTTACTAGGACATTCCAGTTGTTTTTTAAATTTATTTTCCTGTGCAAAATCATGGATTTTAACAAACTTTGGCCATTAATGCATTACACAATTTCAGAATGCAATTGAGAGAATGCAAACATTCTAACTGCTTTCGGATGCACTCTCAGTAAATCTGAAGCCCTGAATTAATTCGTTGGAACTCCAAAACACTGGTCACATTGTGAAGTATAAAAAAAAAAAAAAAAAAAAGAAAAAGCAGTACTGGGCCTGGGGCCATTGTCTTGACCACAATTTTATTTTGAGTGATGGCCACCATTTTAGCTACTATACCTACCAAATCACGGCATAATTCAAGGGAACTGTAAAAGGGGAATTGAAAAGGTAATACACGATCTTCAGATATGCTGGAAGAAATGCCCTCATATTCTTCACTCTTCTCTGTTTTGCCAAAAATCCTGTTTTCTGACAAGAATGGCAAGCAAATATTAAGATTTTGTAATATAATTTAATACACTCCTTCAAAAACAGAATCAAACCAAAACATATTTAAGACCTTCCTAACACAGGATGCATCTATTTGTTTTAATATGAAAAGCAAGGTAATCTTTCCTAATATTTTAAAATACAACATCTATAAGACTGCTGTAAGGCATGTGCAAAGCCTTTAACTAATAGGCAGATCTAATTTCCTCCTCTCAAGGACATTACAGCTCACCCATTCAAGTGCTCTATTTCCACTCAACGAGGCAGAGACAAGCCAGAAGGACAAGTCAGACTCTCTTACAATAACTGCCATTACAGCTTCTACTCCAAGCACCCCTGCAACTCCTGCATACTGGGAATTAGAGTACCTACTTGCAGAGGCAGGAGAAGGCCTGATATGGAAAGGTGCAGTTGTCAAACAGCATATATGAGGTGATATGAAATAAGAAAGAAAAATCACTTCTGTTTTCAGTATACTCAGTTGTGGCTGCTCTATTGTTAAGTGAAGAAATTACAGGGCCCCTAAATAGAGATTTTAAAATATGGTAGATAAAGTGTATGAAAAATAGATGTATTTTGACAACAGCCATTTCCACTGTGTCATGTTTCTGTTTTTTACTTGAAGATTCCTTTTTAGGGACTCTTTCCTAATGTAATGTATCAGCATATATGTAACACATCTAACCTACCACAGCACAAAGAATTATTAATAATTCATTGTCAAACTATAAACTACTCCTTCTGCTCCTTACCAGATGCAGAGCCTTCCTTCAAATCTCTAGCTTCTCTTGTTAGCCCATGGAAAAGAAGCCGTAAACGATTTAGTCGAGATTGAATCACAATCTGAAGGAAAGATTAAGTTTTAAAAGTTTAATATTAAGCTTAACATTCTAAGATTTACAGTCATAGAAATATACATACATTACAACTGTATTTATTCTACAAAGCTCACTCAGACATCCGTTTCAGAATTTTTGCTGTAGTTCTCTGTTCAGGAGGGACAAAAATGGAGAAGGATCTTAACTACACAGTTACATTACACATAACAACCAGATAACCATTTGTTTTATCATTTTATCTTACAGTTTAATTACATTTTTATTTTTCAGTAGGTCCTAAACCTTCAGCTATGTCTATTGGCATATACAGATTTAACAACAGGTGAACATTCTGTTGATCAAGGTCATATGAGTACTTGTAGCTCCCTGAAAGAAGAAATTAAGTAGTAATGTTCATTGTGAAACTTGCCTAGCACTATTTGTCACAAAGTAGCAATGTTAAGTTCTAGGCTTAAATAACAGTAGGAACCATTTAGCAGCTTCCTTATTTGTGCAGTATAGGATAGAGGATTTCATCTCAGGACATTCATATTGAGCTTAAAATTGTGGATTGTGGTAAAGAATAGATTTGAGAAGAATATCTGGATACTGGGAGAGTAGGAAATTTCTGTATAGCTTGCTGAATTTATATTTACTGGGAAATGAGCAGTGGAAATGCAAGATAATATTTAAACTCAATGATATAAGTAATTTTTACTGATTCAGTCTTTAGTTTCCATGTCAGGAGGAGGACCATGTCCTCTCATGTCCACCTTAGGAGACCTCTAGTTCAGACTTCTGCTTCCAGGCAAGGTCAGCTATGAGATCAGACCAGGTTGCTCTGGGCTTGAAAGCATCCAAGGGTATGAGACTGTACAAACTCTCTCAGCAGTCTACTCCAACAATCGTCCTCTTAGTGAAAAAGGCTTTCCTAATATTCAGTCTATACTTCTCTTATTGGAATTTATATTCACTGTTTCCTGTGTTCCCACCATGCACTGCTACAAAGAGGCTGGCTCCATCTTCAACAACCCCCTCAAAGGAGAATGCTGCTCACCCCCCCCCCACTTCCCCACTCCAGGCTGAGTAAGCCCAGTTCTTTCAACATCTCCCCACTCCCCAGACCCCAGCCATCATTGGTCACCTTACACTCAACTCACTCCAGCTTATTGATATCCTTCTTGTACCAAGGTCACAAAACTGGACATCGTATGATATATGCATTTCGAAGTCTTCTCTTTTTTGTGCAAAATTATTTTTTACTTAAAAAAATGTAAGTTCTTCTACATTTACTCAGTATTAATTGATTGTTGTTTTTCTATCTATATATTCTAACCAACTCCTAAAGACAAAACTTACTCCAGATGCTTATTTCCTGGTGAAGTACAGACATTAATCAAGCTGTCAAATCCCTGGCTAGCCATGAAGACTCCTTATGTGCTAGTTTGGATGCTCTTTTGTGCTGTTTCTAAGGCATCACGCTATCACACAGAATTCTACTTGTTCACATTACCTTGTATGCTGCTTGTTGGAATTTCCTCAACATCCTCTTTTTGTTGTCCCAAGGGTCATTACAGAGCAAGTCAAATGTGGGAAGGACATTTGGATGCTGCATGGAATTTAGAAAAAAAAAAAAAAAGGCACCATTTTAAAACTAGACAAGGGATGAACTTCCTCCAGCCTAAGCCATTCCCTGGCTAGAATCCCTATGTTACCTCCTAATACTGAGATGAACCAAAAATGTTCTATCAAATTAGTTCATTCCAGGTCCATGTCACTCTACTAGCATTTAAGCAGAATTCTTCACTGCAGGTCTTAATGGGAGGCAATCAGATACCGCATATACAATATAGGGAACACAGAGGTAACATAGCATGGTCTGCATCGACTCGTAAAGGACAGGCCCATACTACTGGTGAAGTCCAATGCATGGATAGACAGAGTAGAGAGAACGGACTAGGTCTCTAGTGAGTACACACTTCACCTTGCACAAATGTGAAGTTGGAATAGCTGTAAGGGCTCCAATTGGAGGCTCAACAAATTTGACGTATCAATCTCCCCAGTTTTAAACAGATGTGACAAAAAATGTAGCACTGGATGGGACTCCATCAACACCGTGATATAGTACCTTGCAACAGGAGGACTGCCACTCAAACAAAATTTAGATTAGGAAGGTCCTCAGAGTCAACTGCACACAACTCCATGCCACACTCAGTTTTCAAGACTTTCTGTTCTCTTATGCCTGGTATAAAAAGACCAGCTACCACAGCTATGATGCTCCTCAAGAAGGAAGCAGTGAAGATTCGTCCAGTGGCAGACTACTTATTAAACAAAGCTCTCAGTTATCCCAGGAAATGGATCCTAGGAATTACTATGCACCATAAAATAAGACAAAAAAAAAAAAACCATTAACAGAAAACTTCTTGGCGTATCTTGTGATTTGCTTATCTTATGTTAAAGTACGGGAACATTACTCATGAGAGAGCTTTCAGGAATGAGCAATATAAATCTCTAGGTTAGGTCTGTAGATTTCTACTTGTCCCTCATATGAGAGCACCACAAGATGAGCTGTGCATGCAGCTCACTGCTGGCTCTGCTGTAGTAAAATGGGAAATACGACACTGATACAAAAATGACCATATTAGGAGAAAAAGCATTCAGTGACAAATACTTATGGCTATTTGTTAGCGGGCGATAAAAGCATATCAACAAACCTGCTCAACAAGCCGGAAAACACGTCGGGAAGAAACTTCTACTTGGTTCCTTTGAAACTCCTTTTCTATGATAGGATCTCCTCTTTGGATCTAATTTGTCATCAGGAAGAACAATCCAAGTGCAAAGTATTTAGTGATTTTTTTTCCTCATTTACTATTAGCTGAAACTTAAAACGTAACATTCTGGAAGTACTTGACAAAACACAGGCTTCACTCCCTTCTAGGGAGTGATTATTTCAACCTGGTAGCAAGTCAAACAAAGTAAAAATAATGTTCTTTTATGTCCAAGAGATCTCCACAGACACCACAGCCAACAGCTAAGTAAGCAAATGCTTCTAAACAAGGTAAATATACATCTTGATAGGACAAGGGGGAATTGTTTTAAGCTGAAGGAGGGAAGGTTTAGATCAGATGTCAGAGGGAAGTTCTTTACTGAGAGAGTGGTGAGGCGCTGGCACGGGCTACCCAGAGAGGTTGTGGATGCCCCATCCCTGGAGGTGTTCAAGGCCAGGTTGGATGGGGCCCTGGGCAGCCTGATCCAGTACCAGATCTGGAGGTTGGCAGCCCTGCCTGTGGCAGGGGTGTTAGAACTTGATGATCCTTGGGGCCTCTTCCGACCCAGGCCACTCTATGATTCTATGACATGATTCTAATTCAATGATACAACAATCTCACATTCAAGATTGTGGGTTTTGTTTTTCTTCTTCCTTATTTCCTCTTTTGTTGTTACAAAAAGAGTTAGAATTTATCCACATTTAATTCAGTGTACAAATTAAGTTTTGATTTTATCTGTAAATAATTTTACCGCCATAAACAATGCCTTGGAAACCAGTAGGATGTCAGAAGCTACTTGAATGTCTAAGAGGCAGGATAGGGAAAGACAAGCTTCACCTATCTCCAAGGGCTTTGCCACATGGAGGCAAATATTTTCTGCCACTACCACCTATTGCTGCTGTCACCTCCAGAGAAGATGGCCTACAGTCTGGGGTGGCTTGGAAGACACCAGAAGAAAGTGAAGGTGAACATGTAGAAGAAGAACATGCTGAATTATCTCCCCATGGCACTGCAGAAGAGTCATAACTGAGTTTAGCCCTTTGATAGTGAATCATTCAGAGAGGTACAGTATAAACTGTAAACTGAGGTTGGATGTAGCTACAGCACTGACAGGATTGCTGCAGTGCTGCACTGTGATGCAGCTAGGTGAAAATCTACCAGATTGAGCAAACATCTGTTTACACTTCCATTAATAACTTAACTTACCCTTCTATCTGTCTATCATGAAGATAAAACCACATCAGAAACAGTGATAAAGATATACAGCTAGCACAGGCTTGCATCAGTGTATTAAAAAAAAACCAAAAACTGAAGACAGAGCTCAATACAATTTACTAGTGTACTGCATGTAACCTAGAAGTATAAGTTTGATTTCAAATTTATAGAACAAACAGCTAAGACTAACCTTATATCGCTCTTCTTCCCGCTGTCGGTTTTCAATAACCTCTCTTTTGAATTCCACAGAGACTGGATCCTCGCCTTTATGAACTTGCCTGTATTTACAGTAGAGGAAAGAAAAATGCTTCACTTAATGTACAGTTTTATTCGAAGTTTAATAAGCTGATTCTCCTCTTCCTAAGAGGTCTAGCATCTGTAATATTCAGCATAAGAGCAGTTCTGACTGCAAACAAAACCACACTATGCTAATACATGACTATGCATTCTGCTTTACACCTTTTGATGTGCATTCACAGTTTTCTTCACTTGATTACACATTTTAGCCTTGATTTATTGACAGTCATAACAGAAACTCCCTTTTCCTTTAAAAGGCACATAGTGAGATGGGATACATGAGGTTAGACAAACAAGGTTTTCAGCAGGTTTCTGAATGCAACTGAAATACAATCAAAGATCTCATGGGGTACACTCAGATTGCTCTTAGGCAGAAGGGAAAAAAAATGAAAGTGAAACAACAGTTTCTTAACTATAAAACGAGCCTATCAGGACATGAAATGGCAGCATTATGCATCAGTGGATAATGCATACATCATTCATAGAGGCCTTAGTTAAGCAAATCTTAGTGCAGCTAATTAACACTCACCACTTCAGATGATTTGCTTCCTCTTCCTGAACGTTTTGTTTGACTTTTAGTTCAAATAGAGCTTCCTTCATCTGTCTTGTTTTTGTTCCTTCGTTGCCTTGGCAGAGGACTGTGAGAATATCAGAAAGTCATGAACTAATGTGACAAATTAATTGGGAAATTAATTGGGAAATAACACCCCTAGTGATAACTGAACTCATTATGACACAGGCTACATAAGCTAAGGTGAATTTCTTATAAAAATAAAAATCATACCACATCAAAAATTCTGAAGAGTTTAACAGAAACCTACAAATATTAGTAAAACTAACTTTATGCTGCTTAGTTGTTACCTTCTTTCAAGTTCCTAATCTTCAATTTGCCTGGTTCCTGATTCAAAACAGTAGCGACAGCATATGGATTTGACAAGTCTGTGGGAAATTTGAGGTTCTGGTATTCAATTTCCTAAGAGATAAATATTAATAGGAAGAAACAGATACAAGAAAGATTTTCAGCCCAGAATGGTCCTCATGATTGTTTCTTCACACCTTTACTTTTTGAATAGCCTTGGACTGTGGTAGGCCGAATCGATCTCTTCTCCACACCAGTGATTTTCTTGCAGACACTGCTTTTTTCTCTGGACGACTTTGTTGCTTTTCAAACTGTTCTTTTCTAGGCACCAGAATGAAAGATATTGCTCTTCTAAGTACTCTGTAAATGGCATATAATCCTATTACATGCAGTTATATCCCTTCTAGACATACAAGGAAACTGCAAATTACTTTCCCAAATTACAAGTGGAATCAAGCCTTCTAATTCTGCTAATTTCACAGTTCACAAAAAATTAGGTACTGCCCAGAAGACCTTGTTGCTCAAAAAAACTGTATCTTGCAGGGCCTCAGCAATAGAAAGAATAACATAGATCAGGCATAATAAGCTTAGGATACTTCTTTAAGGACATTTAACATCTTATTTTTATTTTGAGACAGTTTTAGTTCATACAGAGGAAGTACATACAGAGCAAATGATGTAAGAAAGCAGGTACAGATATTAACACTTGAATGACATCAGTGCATTTTAAGTCATCATAGATATAAATATTTAAAATAATTACATCAAGTGGCATCAAATCCTATTACATGGGTTTTTTTGCTTTGTTTTGTTTTTTTGTTTTTTAGAACTGGGCAAAAATATTCAAAGAGTAGTCAGCCATACATACATTTGACTCAGATGGGGTGTTGATGTTCCTGTGAATACACACACATAAGGTTTTGAGTCGAACTGTGAAATCAGTAACTGCATTTTCATCTGTGCTGTTCCATACTCAAGTGGGGAATATTTCACAGTTACTTCCACTTTCCCATTGCCTGCTATGATTCCTGTGATTAGAAAAGAAAAATAGTAAGAGTCCATCTAACATGAGCTCACTTAAGTGTGCTCATATGATTTCTGGACTACATTTTTAAAATAATATTAGTGTTTTAATTGATGGCGGTAGGCCTGGAAAATATTTCAGGTCTCAAAGTGCCTTTCCAGAACTACCAGTTACCAGATTGTGAGGGAGATTTGACAGTAAGACCATAAGAGTATTTCCTACTGTTGTGAAAATGACTGACTTTTCGTATTCAAAAATCCTTCACTTACATTTGCTTGTCGCAGCTCTTTGGCACTTTCTGCTTTCATGAACATTATAGACATATTTCTCCGTGTTCTTCCGAGTTTGGTGATTGTCTAGATTTGGCGCATTTACTGACTCTACTTGGTCTTATTTCCTTTTGACCTATTCCATGATTTTTATCAAACCACTTAAACCACTTCTCACATCCATAAAAATCAGTGAAATCCCAGGATGCAGGCCCTGATAATCCTCTGCATTTCTGCAACATGGAGCTTATTCATTCCATCAGAAATACTGATTTCTCATCTTTAAAAAGTGACCATTACCTTGTTTTCTGCATCCTATTGTTTTCAACACCAGTTACTTTCATTGTCCTTTTCTCTGTGTGTGTAGGATTATTTTATTACTGCTCATCTCAGAGCATAATGGCTTGAGTAGAAACTGAAACCTCTTAGTGCTTCTTAGATGGCTTTTAGCACTATTGACGATTACTGTTTAGAACTTCTAGCTACCAAAAACCAAAATTTCTTACTTTTTTTTTCCTGGGATATTTTTATTCCCCCCTCTCCTGAGAATTAAGTAACTTAGAAAGCATGAATTAATTCCAGTGACATTGCTCACACCCATGCAAAATCCCAAAAACTTCTTGATGGATTTTACACACTCTCCCTAACCTTACTCAGTTGTAATATTGTTCCTCTCTTCCCTCAGAATCATAGAATCACAGAACAGCTTGGGTTGGAAACGACCATAAAGACCATCCAGTTCCAGCTCCCCTACCATGGGCAGGGACGCCTGACACTAGATCATGTTGACCAAAGTCCCACCCAACCTGGCCTGGAACACTTCCAGGGATGAGGCATCCACAACATCTCTGGGCAACCTGTTCCAGTGTCTCACCACTCGCATAGTGAAAAATTTCCTCATAACACCTAATCTAAACCTACTTTCTTTTAGCTTAAAACTATTACCTCCTGTCCTCCCTCGATATATTACAACCTTTTTAAGCACACAGTCAGAAGGAATATTATCCTGAAGGAATGACTCAAAGCAAAGCAGTAGCATAGTTCATCTTTGTGAATCACATATCTGAGAGTCCAAACACTACCTCTGAAGAAGGAAAACCCACCCCAAATCAGAAAACTTAAAATACCCAGAGTTCACACCGAAGTTGCAAAACTACAGGCAAAATTCTAGTCCCCTAATGCTCTCCACACTGCAGGGGGGGGAAAAAA
>WBMW01003713.1:333646-444131 GCA_013396635.1 Penelope pileata | reverse complement strand
AAAAAAAAAAAAAAAGTAGATCAGAACCTCTATAATCTCAGAACACAAACAGAGAAACTGCGTTAATTAAAATGTTAACAACTTAGCTGTCAGTGTGGGCAGGAACTTTGATGTTTAACAGTTTGTCAGCTTATCATTAGTAATTTTAAATAATTTAAAATTTAAAGTAAGTGCAAGCTACCAGATGTTGGCTGGACGAAGAATGCTCTGTGCGGCTGAATAAAATCAATGTGGAATTCAAAATCTATTGGGCAGCTGCACTGCAACGGGATAACGTACTCCTTACTGAAAAGAGAGTAACAAAGAAGAAGATTAAACTAGTTGATCATTAATTACAGGCTGGAAAATGATATTACATATAACATGCAATGAATTTGCCTGTGCCAGAGGGATAGCTTATGTACAATGAGAAAATACTCATTCCTCATTGTTCCAAAGCAGCAAAATATTTCAGATCCATCACTCAATTGGGAAGTGAGACCTACATCTTGATACAGCTGCTGGGTATTTTACATCTTGACTTACTTCCTCCTACCCACACAGGATCTGATTACAGAAAAATTCACAAAGTTTACTTTACAGAAGTTATTTTTGTGTACCCTTACATTTTTGCAAGCTGTAATATCTAGCAAGCACAAACAAATCTAAACTGGAGCAACATTAAGTACAGAACCAGAACAGCCTTGTCCCACAGCCTTGCTTCTTCAAGAAGACTGAAAGAAGACTATGTGCAGTTTTCATAAGGGTTGAATACTCCAGTACATCAGAATGACTGGGCTTTAAGCACCACAAATAATCTAGCCACGGCCTGATTTTCATAAAAGCCCTTTATGTCTCACAGTGGTTGTGTGAGGGATATTAGCAAATACCTTTTCAAGCTGCCTTGCTTTTGTATGTATCCATTTTCAAGTACCAAACAGAAACACAAAAGCATTGATGTAATGTCATCCATCAACCTACAAATCAAGTCCAATTTACCCAGGCTTATTTCTGTTTTTTGTAAACTGTCTGACTGAAATCCTATCCTGCTGATTAGCAAAGAATGCATGTTATACACAATGTGCTTTTGGAAATCACATTTTGAAACGCTTAGGGAAATAAGCAATAATAGCAAGTCTTCCTTCTCTGCCTTAATTTGACCTGTTCATGAAGACGTAACAACAGATTGGGGAAGCAATTTGTTTTAAGGTGTAGTGCAACTTGTACAGCAAAGTGCCTTCAAAACAAGACAATTATGTCTGTTGCCTAATGGACTTTCTGTGCCTACAGAGAAAGCTGAGTGGTAGAATATGGATCTTATCCTATACTTCTAGAATTAAAAGGGATTTTTCCCATTGACGTCAGCGGGCTAGGGACGATAGTCCCCTGGATTCTGTACAGTAACAAGTATCTCAGAAAGCTTCCATCTTTATGGAAGTTTGTAATAGCCTAAAGATGAAAAATACCGGAAAAAAAAAAATAATGTTTGAAACTATCATTTTTCTCTTCAGGAACTCTTCCAAATTCCCTCACGGACATCTCTGAGCATTCCCGTTCTGTTGAAAACTTTCCCCATTATTTAAAGTTTTATTCCACACCCTGGCTAATCTCTTCTCTGTGTTCTGAGAGTATGAAAATCCTGTACACTTCAGCACTTGTTTAAAAAAAAAAAAAAAATTGAGCAAATAACCATATTCACATCAGGCCTAGAGGTAACCAGAAAATCAGGAGTGACATTCAGTTCTGTGAGAAAGCTGTAACATCGCTTCTGATGGATTCAGAAGAGTTTTAACAGATTATGAGGGAATTAGAGAATCAAATAACTCAAACTCTGCAATTGCAATTACCATTACTAGCTCACACTTTCCTTTCCAGAACTGTTCTTCTTGACAAGAAAGATCTTCAGGTTTACTAATGCTAAAAACACATAGTACTTGGGAGCATACAGATTGTGGGCAGCAGCCATATTGCTTCACCGTATGATGAAGTGAATCAGCACCAACTCAGACTAGCTGAAACCCATTCCATCTACATGCATGTTTAGTTTATACAGCATCCACTTTCATGTGAAGGTGCACCTACACACAGTAGGCAGTTCATGTATGAAACTGTTTTGCAGTGCAGATGGTAGCTGACTTCCTTAAAGCTTCCAAGACCTTAAGATTCACAAACAAGGGAAAACAAGTTCTGCGTGTGTCCCACAAGAAGTGGACAAATGTCTGTTCTTAACTCACCTCTGACCAACTGATACATCAGACATACTTATAAATGATGGAAATTCCACAACATTCGCAGTGGGATAAGCATGCATAGGAACAACTAATGTTTCCTCTCCCTGCAAAATAAAATAATAAGAAGGGGTAAATATTTATTTCAATCAATAAATATTATGCAAAGTAAAAGTTTCTGCAGTAGTTGGTCAGTAAGTGGGCATGGAATATATTCAATATCATCACTCTGGCTGCTTAAGATATTGATATTCTGCTTGCTTGTAGTATCCATCTGTCTTGCCATGCAGTCAGTAACTACCTAAAGCACTTCTAACGCTGCTCAGCTAAGACATTGGATCGGTGTGGCATAAAGTTTGATTTATGGGCAAAGAATAACAAAGACATTCTACCCACAGCTCTGGGATATTTACAGAGGAAAAAAATTAGATGCTTAAGCCCAAATACTAAAATCTAGACTAATTGGGAATAAAACCCATGTGGCTCTATGTGATTAACTGTACCGTTACCTTATAATAATCAGGTACTAATAGCTCCTTCACTCCATTAGAATTTTAGGCATATTTTCTTACAATAAATCCTCACCTGACAGTGAATTCGGATGCAGTCATAGTAATACCGCCACTCATCAGGACAAAAATCAACAGTAACCACATATGACAAACCAGGGACAAGCCGATGCTAGAAAATGACCCAAAATAAGATAGAAGACATGTAAAAGCTGCCTATACACAAACAGCAACAGTACTGCATGCAAACAGCAGCGTGAAGGCTTTCTGACACTTACTGTTTTGTTGTATTTGATCTGAAAATACTTTGTCTGGGGTGGTATAATGTGAAGGTTTATTACATGACCAGAAATATTTATCAGCTTCTGCAGGACAAAAAAATACCAAAAACATGTTACAATATAAGAGGTCAACTGAGAAGGCCAACTGTATGTTTTCTGAAACCATCCACTTCCAAGAAGCTGTATTAAACAAGGAAGCAATCATTTCAAGTTTAGTAGAAATAATTCCAAGTATGCTCTGAATTTAAAAAAGAAAACTACTTAAACCTTGCATCCTGTATTTTTATTCTTTGGAACCAAGTCACAATGCATTAGTCATAAAGAACTTCATCTTATTTTTTATATGAAACCCCCTGATGTCAACAAGACTAGTTGCTAAGGAAGATGCTACTGTTGAATCAAATTTTGGTGCTGTTTTGCATACGTGCAAAAGGGAAAAAAAACAAAACGACAACAAAAAAAAAATCAGGACAACTTATTGACTTCTCTTTTTCAGAAGTCTGAAACAACTGGAACAATCAAACTTTTGGAATGTGACAGTTCAGTCTGACAGGTCTCCTGCATCTTCTTTGCTTTCATTACACATGATGGACCTAATCCATTACAATCACACAACCTCTGTCTCAAAATACTGCCACATTAATAAAGGAGAAAGACGAAGAGAAAGCGAGAGGAAAAGGAGATGATCTAACTATTCACTAGGAAAGGAAACCAAACGTATGCCCTGACTTTCTTGCTTTACTGCTCCTGGAGAAGGCCAGAGGTGCTTTCAAAGTCCTTGCATCAGTGAATACAGTTATAACCACAGGTGTGGTCCAAGTACATGTTGATAACAGTCCTTTATGAAGTCAAAGTATGAATCCTTTATCCATGACTTGTAAGTCACGTAACACTCTAACACACAGACACGTGAAAAAGTGAAATAGAGACCATAAAGAACAGTGATGCATACAGCACGGTACTTGTCTGTTTTGTTACCGCAGAGCCACCGATTTTAAGTGCTGCCTTTTAGAGCACTCGTAGTGCAAATAGCCTCATGACCACAAGCAGTCTACTCAGTTTCTGTTATCCTTTTATGAGCCCCAGGAGGATCCCTGCCCTGACACTTACCAGTGTCTGTTGGTGATGTTTTCCAGCTTCATACCCTCCATAGTGTAATACAGCAGGCTCAGCCTGTATAACACTGCTCCTCTTACGTTCTGAATAAACCTCTGCAGAGAAAGACAGTAAAGCAGTGGGAACAGGCAACTAGCTAAGACAGAAACGATGATTGTAACTTATGTTTAGCAAGTATGTTTATGTAGCACCCAATGTATTGGGAGAGAAAGGAAACAGAGCTTATTTATCATGTTAAGCAGGCATGACTCTTTAAATTGAGTGTTAAGGTGGCATCTACTATCCCGGCAGACCCATGATCCTTTCACCAGTTTATCTCATGGCATCTGTTTCTTCATGGCTTCACAAGTCACCACATGATCAGTACAGTCATTATTTCTTCCCTGAGTACCTCTCCCACAATTTGGGCTAACATGGAAACACCAGATAGGAGCTTGGCAAGTGAGCTGAGAAAAATAATCTATTATCCTTGAAGTGCCTCCTAAGATTGCTTCAAGGTTGGGGAACAGTCAGAGAGCACAAACTTACTTGATTCCAGCAAGTGATTAGGAACAGCATGTCTTTTTTTAGGTTCCTCCACCAGGCTGCTCAGAAGGATACTGGGTACTTTCTTGAAGGATTTCTCAGTGATCAAGATTTCTGTGGAGGCTGATTCAACCACGTCCATGTTAGGATACCGGAGTCTGAACAGTACTAAAATTTGTCACATCTGGAGTCAAATCAAGATAACAATGATAAAAGTGTCTTCCCTTGCACTGGTAACTTCTGTTGGCTAAAATCACCTAAGTTCATTTACGAGAGTTATTTTTCTTTTGAAGTAGATTACAGAGTACAACAAATCCCAAGACCAGTTAAAATCATTCCCTCTTACCTGAGCAATGGATTTACTGTCTCACACTCTGAATTGTAACTGGTAGGCAGAAGTACCACACAGCTAATTGCCAAATATCCTCTACAGTGGACATAAATGTAAGGTAAACTTCCAATCACTTCAGAGAGCTAAGTGTCAGATCATCAAACACCAATCAAACAGACTTGAGTCATTATTCATTTAGAGATTATTCACTCAAGATCCACTGTGGTACACAGGCTAGAGCTTGCTCCTCAGGAAGCCAAGCTCTGTGCTACTGCTGGTGTTACACAGACACTGACCATTGGAGAAGTCATGCTCAGCCATGATGCACAGGTGTCACTGCCAGGTGGTGCAAAGCTCATATCTGCAAAGCTCCAGAAGTCAAACCAGTACACGGGATAATAAATTCAGGCAGCAATTACTTCCAAAGAAAGCTTATATCTACAACAATCATCCCACTACTGGAGAGGGCACGGCTCAAACAGGAAAACGGCAAGCTGTGGAAGCAATGACACACTCCAAAAGCCCACCACCTCAGTTCAAGTCAAACTCGTGGTCAGAAATGACTCTTTATTTTGCATGTGCACACCAATGACAAATGCTTCAGTTACCTACCTCACTTCTGCACACGTTTTCTTAAGATCCTCCCTCAACATTTGTACATGCTACATCCTGCCCTGCAGACCATGAATCTTCAGGGGGTGGAGTTTGCAGTGTAAGCCTGGCACCTTAACAGGGCAGGACACCTCTGAGCTGGTAAGCTGTGCCTCAGGAAACTTGGTTCACCGCAGCTTCCCACACACTGGAGGGTCTGCTGCAGAGACACAGTGCACGCTAAGGATGCACACACAGGATGCAGTGATCTCAGAAAGCCTCGCTCCCATGGCAAGCACTAGTACTTTTGGCATCTTCATTTGTTCTAGGGCTTACTGGGGACATTAGCTTTTAGGACTGTGTAGGACATTTCTCTCTTCATGTCTTCCAGCACAGACAGGAGGAGAAGGACCTTCTAATGATCCCATTATCCAAACTGATTTCTGCAGAGATGTTCTTCCAACCTCTGAGTGTTTGGGTTATTAACTTGCAGATTCAATTTTTAAATATTAATATGAGGGATAAGAAAATTGGCATTTGAATCTTTTGTTTAGATAGCATCAGTTGGGTTATTTGTTTAGTGACGGTAACTGTAAACCCAGAAGACCAAGAATATTATAGATACTGTTTTAAGTAAGCACAGTTATCAGAACATAAACTTATGTAATGACAAGAGCAAATATTGCACAATAAGGGCACCAGACACTACCCATCCACAAAAAATTATCTCCCTAAACACAGCACACAGCCCTTGGCTCTCCTGCATGGAGAGAAAGAGAAGATGCTTTTGAGTTCAACAGCAGCCATTCTGGATTTTTCACCTCTGGAGGTGCTTCAACTTTGTATTTGCTCTTCCTGAAGGGGAGGGTGGGTGCCCAGCTCAGGGGCTGTGTTAATACCAGGGCACAGCTGAGCGCGCTGTGTTACACATCGCTGACATGCCTCCTGCCAGGCTCCTGCCACCAGGCAGCTTCCTGCTCTGGAACAGGCACTTGGTCACCCACGCAGGCCTGAATGACCCTAAAGGGCTCACACGTGCAATTAACACAGCTCAGGACAGGCCTGAGGGAGGAAGGTGAGCACCAGAGCAATGCCGGACGCACCCAGCCCAGCACTCCGGAGCACTGCAGAGGTCCCCCCCATGCATTCTGTGGGCTCAGGTCCGGTGCTGGGCAGCTTTCTGGGGTGCTTTAGGTCTTTCAGGCCAAAGTCGAGAGGATTTTCAGGCTCACGGTGTCACTTTGGTTTATGACCTCGTGTAGTATTAAAAATTAAATAAGCAACGGGATTTACAGGTAACAGAAAACACACTTTTAAGGCTCACTCTCTATAAACCAGCAGTTTCTTGGCAGACAGAAAGGTTTATAGCTCTACTAAGTGTCCCCGCCGCTGCTCACAGCCTCCTCAGCCCCAGCCCGGCTCGGACCAGCCCCTTCCCCTTCGGACCTCTACGACGCGGGCCCAGACGATCCCCTCTGCGTCCTCCGCGTCTCCTGGCCCCGGGGCAGCCCCCGCCGCTCCCCTCACGGCGCTCCCGCTCCCGCCTCCCCAGCACTCACCTCCGCCCGGCGGCGGGCCGCGCCGGTCGCTAGGCAACGGGAAGCGCTACTGGGCCGCACCACTTCCTCCGGGCTGGGGGGGAGCCTGGGCGACTGATCTTCATCGGGTCGCCTATTCCTGAAGGAGAAATCCCCTAGGGGGCGGCTACACATTATGGATGGGCTGGAGAAAAGCGGCCGAATTCCTCCGGGATGAAAGGGGATAGAAGAGTCCCCCTCGCTGCCCGCTGTAGAGGGGAAAGCCCTCCGGCAGCGGCGGTGGCTGCGCCCTCCTCAGCGGTGTGGGGCTCGGCAATGTTGGGCTCACGGCGGGGCCGCGTGAGCAGTGTGGGCCGGCTCTGAGGTATTTCTCTGTCAACAGCCCAATGGTTCTGTACTATCCCTGAGAACGCTTTAATAAAGGTGTCTTGGCAGGTGTTGTGTTTTTATTTGACGCCCCCCAGATTCCAAATTAGTGGTTCTAAGTGGTTCCAAACTACCCATGCCCCTCAGCTGTGTGAGCAGCCATGGAGGTTCCTGCTGCACCTGGCAGCCAGGAGCCGGGCAGTGGCTGGGATTATCCCTTCCTGTCAGGCTCTGCGGGGAGAGCTGCCCACCTGCCCGGTCTCCCAGGGCGAGGGGAGACCTCTGAAAACCCCACATTGAACTTGTGTGGGTCTGTGGTTTTGCCATTTGTATTTTTTAATCCTGCTTCCATGAAAAGGCCATGGGAATATAGCGGAGCAAACTGTGCTGACATATTTCTCGTCCCACAGAGACACGACTTACGTGTGTGTGTCTGTTTGCACAGTCGTAATGGAGTGTAAACCCAAAGCCGTGCCCGCTTCCATGTCAGAGGAGCTGAAAATATTGCACCTCTGGGAGAGCACTCTGAGGTTTCCTGGGACGCAGCACACAGATGGAACAGTAGCCAAAAAGAGGGCTGTTGGCCATCGAACCTGCAGATTTCCTTGGGGTGGTTAGTGTAGATAAGGGCTGTGAGCTGAGATTTCAAGAGGTGATTCTCACCTCGGTTTTATATCTCTGTTCCGAATCTCAGATGAAAAAAGCATGTTCTGGTTGCCCAGCTGTAAGGTGGGGATTACAATTTACTTCTTTAGCAAACGAAGGAGAAAAACAAATGGTTAGACTGAAGGGCTTACGGAAAATTTAAGTTTTAATAAATAAACATTTAATATCAAGATTGATTATGGCTCGATAAGTAAATAATCCTATAATCAAAGTAACAAAAAGCAAAATAGTTTATTTACGCCTGAAGTTACAATTCAAAGTATTTTCAGATTGCACGGACAACTTCCAATACTTCCGTTCTGGTTCAGATTACTGAAATAAACTCCAGCTGAGACAGATTTCGAATGGTTCGGATAGGCAGGGAGGAAGGTAGATGTGCACAGCAAAGTGCAATGCTGCACTGTTCAATATAACAGCACCTTGCTTCAGGATCTTGCTAGTAATTCTCTACGGTTTGCTGCTGCTTCTGGGCTTCCCAGCCCTGTGTATCCCTCCCAGTGCACTGACATCAGGGAAAGGTTTGCACAGGTGATCGTTCTCCAGGTCTCATCTTGCATCCATCTCCTTTAGAGCCCTCAGCCTGCACATAAGTATAATGTGAGGGTCGCAGAACATCAGGATGTTCGCTCACACTGTTAGTGCTTAGATCCAACATTGGCTCTCCAAAACCCCTGGGTAACTGTTGCCTGTGCCAGGAAATGCCCCCCACCCAGAACTGCTTTCGGAAGCAAAGCTCCCTTGATGCCACAAACGCAATCATGAGTGGTGGCTTTCAGGATAGGCTGTGACAATAGGAACAGAATAATAAAATATTCTTGGAGCCAAGGGAAGAGAATGACTTAGCACCCACTGAGATGATGCAGCATTGCCAATGTGGTTTCTGCAGGCTACTGCAATCACATTGCTTGGCTGCCTCTCAGACCCCCTTTTAATGACTCGTTTAACCCTTTGACCAATTTCAACCAAACTCCACGAGCAAACAGAGTTCTTAAATGAAAGTTCCTACAAGTTTAGTGTGGACAGAGGGAAAGAAGACTGAAGCATTGGCCCTTTGCAAGGGAAGTGATACTGTATATGTCTGCTTTATGCTGGGAGATGGTGAATTGGAAAAGAGAGCAAAAGATGTTTTGAGATACTTCACCATAGCTGAGGTTTGCAGCAGTCTGAGATGGACACTAGTGCACAAAGCAAACTTCAGCTCTTTTTGAGGCCATATTCATTATTGTCCTACAAGTAGATTTGGCAAGGCAGTGTTCAGCTTTGGCTACTGGCAGCCCCCACCTAAGGTAAGCACCATTTGGAAATAGTTTTGCCAAAGAAACAAAACCTGCGGAAATAAAGTGTGCTCTGCTGCCGGGGAAGGGGACTGCTGAGGAACTCCTATGGGGAGGCTCGTATCTGCATCCCACCACAAGGTACCATGAGGCTACAGATGCAATAGCACCTTGCATCCCATAGCATCAGGACCAAATGCATACAGGCTGTTAGCTCTGGGTGTTAGATGAGAGGGTGGAGTCCAGGGAGCATTTGGAGTCCACTTTGGAAGGAGTGGGAAGACCAGGTCCTCTTGTCCTTTCTCTTACACCTGACCTCAAGCCCCAGCTCCCCTCCAGCCCTGCAGGCTCCCCTGCAGCAGGCTCTGCCAGCCTCCTGGTGCTCGGGGCTGCAGGAGGCATGTGCAGAGCTGCTGGCAGCAGGAGCAGCGCAGGCAGCCTGGATCGCATTCCTCAAACCCTGTTTCCCAGCAGGACGCTTATTCCAGGGCTGGGTCCTCCCCTGGCTGCGCTTTACACTAATGACTTTTTCCCCTTGATAGATTACCCGTGCTGTTGTGGGGCTGACATCTTACACGGGAGCCCCGCTTGGTCCCTTATCATGGGAGCATGAGGAATGATCATTCCCCACCAACAGCCATCGATAGCAGTGAGTAATAGCCAGGAAGGCAGGCAGACGATAGCAGGAACATGCCCCGCAGAGGTGCTGTTATTCTTGGGACAGAAGGCTACTGCGGAGGAGGAGGAGAGCTTGGAGGGTGGACGGGGGGGTCCTGTCACTGCTGATGCTTGCTGGAGCTCAGCAGCTGGAGAAAAGCATTGGCTCAGGATGGTCAAAGCTGGGAAGGGAAAAAAGAGAGGAGGGAAAGGGACAAAGTGAGAGCCAGCCTGGAGAGCACACAGACAGCCTGATGACTTTTGGCACACAAGGGATGTGAGAAGCAGGCTGTGGCTGACCATGTGGACCGTCTTGGTGATCTTCTGCTGGATTTCAGCTGTCCTGGTAGGTGCTTGGAGCTATTTATTCCCGATTGCATGGAATAGTGTTGTCTGAATTAGCGCTCCTCTATTCCACAAATTTGTTGTGTCCTTACTTTAAAAGGTCTTTGTATAAGCTGGGATTTTTTTTTTTATTTTATTCTCAGTTCGCTGCTTCCCACACTAATTGGCAGCGCCCAGATGCTGGGTGCCTCGGTTTCCCCATCTGCACAAAGCAGACAGTGTTACTGACTGCTTTGGTAAACTCAGGGAGGAATCACCTCGGGGAATGCCCACCACTGCCAATGCCTCCCCTGTCTGGGACAGAAGGAACATAAAGCAATGTTTGCCCCTCACATTTTGGTTTCCTTCTTTTGACTTTACCCATTTTCTAGGAATTTATGAGCAGATTGCAACTGCTGCACTCCAAACACCCAGCGGAAGGACAGCTGAGCCTGGGGTGTGAGCTCTGAGTGCTGCTCAGATTCTGAAAAGCACAGAAAACCAAGGCTGAAGTCTGCATAGCCTGGCTGTGAGGAGGAGTTAGGAGCCAAACTCGGTCCATATTAAGAATCACTGCTGCTTTGCAGCCACTGGAAAAATCACTCTTTGTCCTGGTGAGGGATTTGGCTTGAACTCTGACAAAGCCTGAGCTCTGCCCAGATGTTTTAATTGCACAGGGAACAGTCTGCATTGCTTTGGTTGTGTTCCACAGTAAAACAGTGACTGTGCTGGTGTCCTTGCCGTTTGGGTTTCTTATTCTTAGGTGCTACTGAAAGGCTCTGTAAATAGATGGCTTTATCCAGGGTGCCACTGGGAGCACCTCCTGCTTGCTCACTTTCCAGTTCTTCAAAACACAGATTTTGTTTATGGCAAATAGCCTGGCATCGTTTGTTCTCCCTTAAAGCCTCTCGTTAGACTAGGAGCACTTATGTTCAAATTAAAATGTCTGGGAATTCTGTGGCTGCAAATATTCTTTGTATTAAATAGTGTTTAGATCCACTCCTTCACAAGTCAAGAAATGCTGTTGGCTGTTGCTATTGATATCTCAAACTGCAGATTTCTGTGCATTCTGGACATCTAGATTGTGTAGCTATTTCTTCTTGGAATCATTTTGATACTATTTGCTTGGTTTTGATGTCTTAACTTTTCTTTAAAGAATTAAGAAGTGTAGCTAACACAATGGCTAATATTTACTTTACACGCGCTCAGCACAGCAGTGTGCAACCCATGTGCAGACCGCGGCAGTTTTGTTGATCTCTTCACGTGCTCCACTCTACTATTGATTTTTAATATATTTCCAAGGTAACTTTTGGAAATGCTGCAACGGAAGCCTTAACAGTTGCATTTGTACTTGTGTGTTATGGAAATGTAGTTCATTGCTTTAATCAAATACTCCGCAACAGAGAGTGTTTAATATACATTTAAAGCTCTGTCAGCATTCAGAAATTATCTCATTCAGCCTTCAACTAACAGCAGAAACAACTAAATGCAATTACATTTCCTTAGACGAGTTATTCTAATCAGACACCTCTCATTTTTTCAAAGATCAAAGGGAGTAAATGCATTCAAATAAACTATTCTGATACCAGGATTTAATCTGAAATCTTTGCACAAACAACTCAAAAAAACCCACTTCATTATGCAAAAATTATTTAGTTTTTATTTCATGATGCACAAAGGTGAGGGAGAACGATGCTGAAGTGAAATAGAACAGCCCAATTAGGCGAGGCACAGAACACTGCTGAGAAGATCAAACTGTGTTCAGCAAGGCAACATGCCAAGTGCTTCCAGCAGAAAGGAGTGGGAATTCGGCCTTTAAGGATGCATCACATTTTAGCCCAGGAGACATCAGCAGCCAAACTGCTGAAAAGTAGCAGCTGTCCTTACAAGCTTTTCAGTGACTGTGCTCTCCTGAAACTGTTGTGAGTGTGATCAGTAGTTCTACACAATCCATGAGGTTGAGCAGTAAAATGCCGCTGCTGGGTTCAATTCTCCCTACACAAGATATCATTTATATTGTCTGATTCTTTTCAAATACATCCTTATGACTTGTTCTTATTCATTTAAGTATGTGTGTATATATTTGTATCATATGTGCATGTACATTTAATGGGAATTTATAATGTTTTGTTGTTGTTGTCAATGAGAGAGGAGCCATCTGCTTCGCTATAATGGGAAACTGGCTACATCCAGTACTTTTGTTGTCAAAAATGATGGAAACGGGCAAAAATAGTGAATAATGCCATTTTAATGGTGGGTAGCTGTTTTGTGTGTTAAATTTGGCCCAGCTACATATAACAAACTGCACATTTAGTCAATGCATCAGGACTGAGTTAAGACTTACATTTCAACTCTTCCTTGTGAGAAAGGTGAGAGAATGAGCTCAGGACGATTTACGATCCGTTCTCCTGCAAAAAGTCTCAGTGAGACGCTGCTGTCAGCTTGGCTCCTGCTGCCCTGCGATTGGTAGCGATGAGGCAGGCTTGGGTGGGCTGCAGCCAGTGGACATATTTGGGCTGGTTGTGCAAGGGAATGTCACCCAGGAAAATAAACAGTGAGAGTCTGTAGTTTAACACTGCCAGAGGTGGGTAATTAATTCTCTGCTGCTCTAGGAGAGTCCAGCAGTGCCCTGAATGTTTCTGCAGTCCTTTGGAAGAGCATCTTGCTCAGGCACTTCATGTAACAGAGTAACAGACTCATTTTTCTCAATAACAATGTCAGCAAACGGGAGAAGGCAGGAACTGAGTCTGTACTTGCCTACTGCTGTCATAAAAAAGCAGACTTAATTAAGAAAATTGACTGAATTTCAAGGAAATACTGCCCACAATCAATGGACTTCATCACGTGAAGAATGCAAGTGCAAGGAAGGCAAGTCCTGTTAAGTAAGTTTTGAGAGGAAAAGTAATTTTGCTGCTTTTCATATTTTCAGATCAGGGCTGTCCCACCTGTCTGTGACCTCCTGAGTGTCCTGAAGAAGGAGGAAGAAAACTGTGCATATACTCTGTCCCTGGAGGACAGGAACAGAACACCTGAAAATGATCTGCTCCTGAGCTCAGGTAAAGGTGAACAAATGTGCAAAGGGAAAACCCTTCTTGGCTCAGACAGGTACCCCCTGTTCCTTCCCACAGAAAGCATGCACCTCATGTGCGCCTCTCACTGAGGAGCCGAAAAACAGGTAAGATGCATTATAAGGCTCTGAGAGCATGACCTGACACTGCAGCAGCAAATAATCGTGTGAGCCTTCTAAGTCAGCTGCTTGATTGCAGTTGTCACAGCTTCAGAGCACATCAGCAATAAAATGTTGTGAATCGCAGAGGATTTCAAGTTATTCTCATCTTAGATAAGGATATTTTTGTGAAGTCAGTCCACTAAGTACAAATTCACTATATTTGCCTTCAAACTCAATGAATACCAGCAGCCAAAATTTCAGTCATGTGGCCTGAAGATCCTCATTGCTCCTTTCATGCTCTGACTGTCATGTAACAGAGCTCCCATTTCAGGGGGGTCCATCACATAAAGGAGTTCTTTAGGAAGGTGCAATGGCACTGAGTCCTCACTCTGCAAACAGCTGAGCAAGCGTGTTCGTGTGCAAAAGGTCTTGAAGAGCTGCAAGCAGCTATTTAAGCTTACCTGTGAACGAAGAGTTAGCTCTGGCAGCAGCTGGGTCAGTGTCTCACAAAGCACACAGGATGGAGGCAGCAGATGGGACTATTTCTGTGCATAACCAACCATTGCCGTTGAGGATGGATTTGTATTGTCCACAACATCTTGCAGACCTAACTGACTCTGGATGACTTCTATGGATCGTGAGGTGGCAAGGTCCTCACCAGCAGGGGATGTAGTGAGGCTCCATGAGATGTGCTCTGTGCAGGGTGCGGAGCAAGACTTGAGGCTTCTGCTTAGTATCAAAGACTTCCTCTCTAGCAGAGAGTGTTAAGACATGCAAGAGTTCAGTGTGACCTGGCCCCAGGGCAGGACCCAGAGGGAAGAACTATTGCATGTTTTTTGGCATGCCTAGCTTTTTTCTCTGTGTTTTCCCTGTGAGCCATGCAGACTGATGGGTGTGAGCACTACCCTAGGGCATGATGCCCATACAGCAGGACTTACAGGGTGCTCATGGCAGGCTGGCAGATATTCCAGAATGCAGATCTGTCTCGTTGCATGATAAAGAGACTGAAGCTAGTTTTGAGCTGGATCCAAATCTTAAACATCCACCTCGGTATTTTGATACAGGAGACTGCTGCCCTCTGCTCCTCCCCAAATCCACACAGAAGGAAATATAGAACTGTGTTAAATCTTTGAGATGGTATTTCCAATGGCCATCAAAATTGCTCTTTAAACTCTACCAAGTGGATCAAACAAGGCTCACTGGCATGAGTTGAGGGCAACCCATGTAGTAAAAAGCATCAAGCTTGAAGCGGCCAGAGCAACTAAACCTCTTTCTGTAACTGTCACTTCGCAAACATACCTTCTCCTGGCAGAGAAGCTCCCAAAAAGCAGACAGGGATAGGGTGCACAGCTGTCCCTACATAATGGTTTCTGAAGAGAGAGCACAGGGATTTTCCTTCTGCTGGTCTTATTCTAGGAGAGTCTGTTACCTTGGTGAATATGGAATTAATAAATTGATGAATATGGCATTATAGAATAATGCTTTTATCACAGCATTTTGCAGATGAAGAGACAAAATTGCTTCAGACAGGTTCTTTGTGATCTCAGACAAAGTATTATAGGCTTTACAATAGGCAAAAACAAAAGCCCCACACAAGTTTTAACTCACCCAACTAGTGAGGGAGATCTCCAGCTATGCAGCAGCCCTTCCTAAGAAGCAGCCTAGTTCCAAGAGGCGTTCTTCTGTCAGTAGCTGGCCCTTATATGAGCCCCAGGTGGCTTCAACCTGGGTCCACCACTTCTGGTCATGTGGGGAGCAGAGGTGCAAACAATTTACCTGTGCTCCCTGGGCCAGACACAGCCCTTCACCAGGTGCTCAATCACCAGTTTGAGCCGTGACCTAACAGTTCCCCTACACACAGGAAATAATGCTTTTAGTCTTCAGATTTCTCCATCCTTTGATTATCTGCATGTCTGAGTTCTGTGTGGAGATAATCCTGCAGGACTTTAGTTTGAACAAGAAAAACAAAGCTCTGGGGATCCCATGCCTGTCCTCAGTGTACCACACAGGGAAGGAGAGCGATGGCTTTGCCCAGTATCATTCTGAAGCTGTTTAAACTCTTAGCCATGTTGTACCTTTTTGTGTTTACACAAGGATTATGCTAAGAAAACATCAGGCTGATTGAAAGTGGAAGCTTTAGAAAAGCTGAAATGTGAGCTAAATTTTTCACCTCTGGTTTCCTTCATCTTTACAGTGCCATTCAATAGTTAGCAGACTGGGAGCCAAGGGCCTGATGACAGGCTCAGCACACAGTGACAGCTTACTCTGTCTCTGGCTGGTAGAGACCAGCACAGTCAAGGACCAGAGTGGGATGGGTCTGGAGCCTGCTGGGACTGGTTTGAAGTCAGGACCTGCTCTGCCCCAACCAAGTCTCAACAGGTCTCAGCAGAGATGTTGCGTGGTGCTTCATTGCTGGGAGATGTTGCATGGTTTTTCATTTTTGGGAGATGTTTCATGGGGTTGCATTGTTGGGAAATGTACAGCTTTTCCTTTCTGGGAGAAGTTCCATGGTGTTTCGTTGTTGCCCCCAGGCAGATGTGCTGGGATGTGGGATAACATGAGCTGCTGGCCTTCTTCTGCTGTGGGACAGACTGTCAGTGCTCACTGCCCTAAGTTCTTCCAGATGCTGACTGGGAAACAAGGTAACACTAAAGGCGCACTTTTCTTGCTGAGATGCTTTTTGTTAAATGTGGTATTTACAAAGAAGTAACTGTCAGGTCTGAACTTGAAGGAAATTCTCTCCCTGCTTCCTTTAAAGACCTATGGCCACTTAGCAGCTCCATTTCCTAAACGTGAGAAAGCCTGGAATTAAAGTAGCAAGATGTTTTAAGAGTTTATTTTTCTTACCCAGGCAGAGAAGAGTGCAGGAAATAAATGCTATCCTGAAATGCAGCTCTTTGACATGATTTCTTAAGGGAACGAGCTGTCTTCACACAGTCTGTCTTTCCCTTTCTAATAACTCTTAGAGCCAGTGGCTGATCTCAGCCAAGCTTGAAAAGAGAGCAAAAGTTCACACAGCATTAAGCTCATGCAAGTTTTGGCAAAAACAACCATCTAGGTAGGGGGAAAGGGCCACTTTTGTGCCTCCATCAAGAGGAATTTGCACTGGGGCTTCAGCTATTAGCTGTGACAGTCTCCAAACAAAGAAGTGGCACAAATGCACAGGAATTCAAGTTTCACAGAATCACAGAATTGTTGAGGTTGGAAGGGACCTCTGGGGGTCATCTGGTCCAACTCCCCTGCTCAAGTAGGGTTCCCTAGAGCTGTCTGCCCAGGACCACATCCAGATGGGTTTTGAACATCTCCATGAATGGAGATTCCACACCCAAAAAACAGTCCATGATCATGTCAAGCGCATAACTTTCACCTGAAACAAATCAAAATGATACAAACTAAAATCTCTGAGAGCAATCAGATCTCATATGAAGATGCTTTTTTTTTTTTTTTGGTAAATTGCCTCCAGACGTACAAAATTAATTCAAATATATTCTACACCAAAGAGGATCTCATTGGACTTTGTACGATCCATAAAAATATATGCTTGGAAATCTGGTTCACAGAATATTTCATTTGTTTACTAAAATGAAATATATAAACTGTCAAAACATGTATATAAACTCAATTTCATAATTTGGATCACAACTGAGCTACAAAAGATACCAACCATCTATCTGTTTGCAGTAGAGTATTTTCTTACAAAGATACCATTATTTTGCAAAATACAACCTACATTACAAAATTAGTCTGGAAATTTTGCACTACTTTCAGCAAATAAACCATATATTAGAACCTCATTAAACCCTTTGGTATATATCTTCAATTAGCCCCATGGCTGACCAAACTCCTTGCTCAAAAGGAGATGAGCTCAAGCAACATTTGTTGCTTATTCTTTTGGATTTCTTAGCTAGAATTTAAGTGAAATTTATTCCCAAAATATTACAGTAAGTGTGAGCCATTAAGCAGCAGTTTCTGCCTTCTTTCTGCTTTTCTACTTTTTAACAATGTCTGAGAAATGTGCTTACATTTCTCTTTGGTGAGTTGATGATTCAAATCAGAAGAGGGCTCTGCTTTCTTTGGTTGTAGGACATGGATTAATGAGGTCCAATGCTTACAGAAAAGCAGACATTGATTTTGTGGAAGGAGAAACAGGAGCCAATGTATTAGATTGTCTAATAAGGATTAGGTAAGTAGGAGGAGAAGCATTTAGTGTTCTTTAAATAAAATCAGACATGAACTCTTTGCATTAAAAGAAATACCACCCTTCTTTCTGTACACACAAACAGTAGCTGCCCATGGAATCCTATCATCTTATATAAAGACAGAGCAGAAACTATACAAAGTCACAGATTGCTGAGGAAATCATCTGCCGGGCATATGCTCACAAATCTTTAGCCATACAGAGCCTTAAATGCGCGAAGCGAAATCCCTGCCTCTGCAGCCACTAGAGGGAACTGCTCCCTGCCTCTGCCCTACCAGCCAGCACTGGCCCGGGAGGAAAACAGGAATTTGTACATCCAAAGGTCGTAACTACTTATCAAATGAGCATTGCATTATCTTGGAGATAGATAGACTAAAAGCTTTCAACTTTAATTGCCCTCTTGTCTGAGAAGCTGAAAGCTGAGCCACTTCTGATAAGCACTAATCAAAGCGACAGCGTTCAAAACAAACCCAGGACGTGGTTCGTTGGTATTTTTATCTTATTTCAGTCCCAGCATCTGGTGTTTTGGGTCAAAGTCAGCAATAGTTTATTCTCATTCTCATAGCCACATTCTTCTCTGATTTGGAACTGTGGTTGGCTTGTGACTCATGTATTTAATTACTGCTACAGTTGTTGTTTTGTTTTCAGCAATTTTGCAAAAGAAAAACAAAGATTTGTTTGCATGACAGAAAAGCAAAAGTTTTATTTCCTCACCACTGGCGAAAGAGATGGGCAGCCACAAATGCTGAAGACCCGTATGTGAAGGGATGCAGATAGCTCTGAGCCCAAACCCTGGTCTCTGTGCAGCTGAGCTTTGTGCTGACATCCAGACTTACATTCGCAGCCCTGACTGTCTGATCCCTTCCCACATAACAGACCAAAGAAATAAAATAATCTGGAACCAAGTTGCGTAACAGAAGTTTGCATCCAGAACTGCACACCATGTTCCAGGCAAGGAGTGGGGGAAGGTGTGATGGTTGTGGGGATTCAGGCAGTGCTGCCCTTTGCCTTGGCAGTGCTGAAATCCTCCCAGGAACCAACAAATACTGGGCACCCAGTGTTAGATGAACTGCAGACCCTGAGTCTGTTCTGAGCAAGTCATGCTGTGGCTTCCCCAGCATGTCTGTCACCCACAAGCAAGTAGCATTTTTCCAGTTGTGCTTGCATAACCTCATTAAGTATGCCCTGCATCATTTCCTGTACTTTGCATGTAGTGCGTTGCAGGCACATACCAACGCAGAACTTCACCTGTTCTCCTTGCCTGATCAGCTTTGACATCCTCAGGCAAAAACCAGCTACAGACGTGTTTACAAGCACAACACTCTGCTCTGAGCAGAGCAGGGTGCCCAGGATCATGTCCAGGCAGCTTTTGAAGATCTCCAAGCAGGAGATTCCACAACCTCTCTGAGCAGCCTGTGCCAGTGCTCCATCACCTGCACAGGGCTTCTTGTCACTCAGAGGGAACTGCCTGTGTTCAAGTTTGTGCCCATTCCCTCTTGTCCTGGTGCTAGGCATCACTGAACAGAGCTCTGTCCTCTCTGCACCCTGCCTTCAGATATTTATAGATCTTGATAAGATCCCACTGAGCAATCTCTTCTCCAGGCCGAGCAGTCCCAACCCTCCCGTAAGAGAGGTGCTCCCATCCCTTGATCATCTTTGTGGCATCGTGTCAGACAGAACCGTGGGGAGAGCTGTTTTGGAGTGCTCTTTCTCTTCCTTTTGTTGTTGCTGTGCTGCAGCAGAGCACAGAAAACCTGGCTTAAAAAACAAGCCTGGCCCTTCTGAAGATGCTAAGCTGGAACAAGATGTTCATAAAAGCATCAGAATAATAGTTGGGTTCTGACACACCCTGAGCTCTTCCCATGTAGAGATCTCAGCATGTTTGCTGTGCCTTGCTGTTTTACAGAGGCAGGTTCAAATAAAGTGTGGACGTGCTCCCAGGTCACCAGGATTAGCCCAGAAGTATCAGGGGCCCTGACTGTCCTGACAGTCCCAGCAGGGCTCCAAAAAGCATAAACCAGTGCCAAACACCACTGCATGTATATCTCCCTCTGTTCCCTGAGCACTGCAGGGATAGTTTGCAGAAACTGGATGCCCCAGAGTCCCTGTGGCTAAACATGTAGGCAAAACCAGACTTTTAAAAGTGTCTTCTGTCAAAGTTTCCATTAAGAAGGGCTGCTGATTTCAGGCAGTCTCTGCTAGTGATGCTATTACTGCAGCAGAGCCAGGTTTTCACTCAGTTTCTAAAATGTCTCCTACAGGACAGATGCATGTGATTAGGACAGCAGACAGCAGTGTTATTTCTTTGTGAAAGTTTCTCTTTAGCCCATAGCATGCCGGCAGGCTAGAGCCATTTTCTGCCAGTGGGACTGCAAGGTGTGTAGGGCAGGGCTGCCCACTGCCACTGTTAGTGCAGGACGTCCATGTGGGCACGTTCAAACCTGTCTTATTTAACCACGTGCAACTCAGTGGCAATCCATCTCACTCCGCTTGAGGAGCCGGACATCCAAATGGGTAAAACTGCCCTCTGCAGGCATCTGAAAATGATATGAACTCTGCAAATGCCTATTTTTCTCCGTGAACTGGAAAGATGGCCACAAGGGACTCAGTTGAACTCAAGCATTTTGTTTTCAGTAGTCTGATTTCGTTGGAGGGTTTCCATCCTAGCCTCTGATTTCCAAGTAAGCAAGAAAATCGACAACATAAGATAATGCCTGGAGCCGGCTGTGTGGACAAGCCTTTTAGTATCCACTTAAATCTCCCAAAATGGTTGTGCCCATCTAATGTTTTGTGCTCTCTCCAGGCTGTGACAAACCATCATACAAACCTGAGCTGGGAACATCTGAGAAAGTATCGAGTTTGTATAGAGTATGAATCTGTGATTGAACAAGTCATATGTTTGCTGATCTTGGAACACTGGCCAAGAAACACCAGATGTACTGAACAGTATTCTTTATGTTGCAATTAATAAAAACACATCCATCACAGTCATCCCTGAGTTGGCAAACAATATTATGACCCGCACAAACACCCTGGGCAAGTATCAACATAATCAGCTCAGCTGCATTTCACCTCCAGCTATGCACAGTGCACTGCCTGGGGAAAAAATGTTCTCCTTGCTCTCAAAGCAACCCTATACATTGGTGAATGACTAACAAAGACACAGTTGGAAATGGTTGCACCTCATTTTGTCTTTTTTGTTGTTGTTACCATACAGGTTTTGTCTATCGAAACTGTACCAGCGAGGGTTGGTCAGACCCCTACCCAAGACCAGATATCGCTTGTGGCTACAACGTCAATGACACGACAAACGAGGCGAGAGTGAGTCTGAGTGCCTGTGACCTAGATCTGCTGCTTTAGGGCCCTGGGGACTAGCTCAATCTGATAAAGAGAGACTGAACAATGTGATTTACCCGAGGCAGGGTTTTGGTTATGGGTTTTCTTCAGCACAAATGCTTCTTCAAAGGCTTGATGAGGTTAAAACTTCAGCAGCTGATTTTACAAGAAAATCTACTTGTTAAGAAGCAAGGGACAGCCTTCTCTTGCTATGGGCTGATTTCTACCAGATAATCAAAGATGAAGTTGTGAATATCTGTTCCCCTGCAGCATTCCTATTTCATGACCCTGAAGACCATGTACACCATTGGGTACTGCACCTCCCTCGTGACTCTGACGATAGCGTTGGTGGTCCTGGCCTCTTTAAGGTGAGGAGAAGCATCACAGGTTGGGTTTGAACAGGAGTTCTGATCATCTTAGCTGACACAGACCCTTCTGGTAGCTTTCAGGGCAAGTTGAACATTGAACTATTTCCAAAAACCTTAGCATAAATTAGTGACAGAAATGAACTCAGTTCTGTCTTCCAGAAAATGGAAGGGCTTTTCTTCATGTCATGCTCTCCTGTCCTCTCCAAAATGTAGTTGAACATATTTTGCAGTCTGGAGTTTGCACCACCTCCATGCTGAGATTTTGCCATGATTTCACTATCCTGGGGCAGAGTGCCTTTCCTCCTGCTGTTCTTCTCCCCCTTGAAACTGTGGCTAAAACTTTGCTCTAAGCACTGGTGCGTTGACTTCTGGGAAGCTGTTGCATGTTTACAGCAGCGATCTGACAGTGGGCTTATCTTCATTTGTCTTTATAACCTAGAATTTGCACTTTAGTCCTTATTCAATTAAATGTATTTCCCTTACAGTGAATATCAGGGAGGCACCTCTGGTCACAGGAACCCCAACTACTTTGCAGAGTAGTTGTGAGGCTGCAAGGCCTCTGGACCCAGGTTATCTGGAGATTTAATTCAAAAAACACTGCAGGCACACGCACACTGTGCAGGCAAACCAAAGAAATGCACCCAGGTGTGGATAAAGCTCCTTGGTTTCATGATGCTCCAGGAGGGAGGGAGGGAGGCTAGACCAAGCATATTGGTGTGAAATCTCCGTTTTTCTGGCAATGTTTGTCTTTTTTTTTAGTAGCCAAGTGGAGCAGATGTGACTTTAGCTTTTCAAGGTCTTCTCTAGGACTTCCTTCTTTGGAAATGCATTAGTCTTCTTTTCACAGACAAAACCCTGCGTTCTTAATTTGTCATCTTAGCATTAATAAGGATTGAAACCTAACATGTACAGCCAAAACTGCCTGCTTTGGCTAGGAATGTAACTTCACAGTTAAACTCTCTCTGTCACAGGAGACTTCGCTGCACGAGGAACTACATCCACATGCATCTCTTCATATCGTTCATTTTGCGAGCCTCGTCAAACTTCATCAAAGACAATGTTCTGTTCTCCTCTGAAGACACAAGCTACTGTGAGGCATACACGGTAACCCCACACCTTCCAGCTTACTCCGTACCTCAGCTTCCAAGCAGGATCCTATCCATAGTTAGTGTGCAGCAAAGGAAATCTCCATCCCAGCTTTCTATTTATCATACCTGGGTATGGGAGCAGAAAGGTATGCCCTGTCTCCTCTCTGTTGTTCCACCCCACGTGTTAGTTGTTCCAGACTGAGGTTCCCCTGTTTTAGGGGGATTCTTCATGGGTAAGGGTGGTATGAGGATGTAAAAAGAGCCAAGGCTGGAGCAAACACACAGAAACCTATCTATGGTCCCACCAAGTGTTGGAGCAGAGGGCATCCAATTTGGTCTGAAGTAGATGTCTGCATTCATCAACTCGACTGCATTGACTGGATTGCCACAGAAGGCACCCAGAGTTCAGCACATGAACACAGAGACACCTAAATGTGGGTGGCACAGTCTGTGAACATGGGGTACACCACCAGGGTGGAGATTCTTCTGTGGATTTTAGATGCTGGTAAATCGAACCCATAGATAAAATATGAGAACATACTAAATATTGTTGACTTGTACAATGGTTTGAGAGCTGATGGTAAGATGTAGGTTTGCAGCCACAGAATCTGGAAAAGAACCACAGAAATTTTGAAATGTTTTTTCCTCTTTTTTTTGTATTGGCAGCAAAATATTTTGAAAATATTGGGGGTCAGGGCACTGGAAACCGTGTTCAATGCTTTAAACTCTCTCAAAAATAGATGCAAGTGAAAGCAAAAGTTAATTATCCTCTGTTTCCTCAGGCTGGATGTAAGCTTACCATGGTCTTCTTTCAGTACTGCATCATGTCTAACTACAGCTGGCTCCTCGTGGAGGGACTGTACCTCCACACTCTCCTGGTAATTTCCTTCTTCTCAGAAAGGAAGTTCCTTTGGTGGTTCATCGCCCTTGGATGGGGTAATGGTTCTCTTTTTTGTAAGAATAATAGTTTGTTGTGCCTTGGGGATGGATTTGTAGAGCAGTAACTAGCTTTTTCAATTGCAGGTGCCCCAACTGTCTTTGTTGCTGCATGGGCCACTGCGAGGCAACTCCATGAAAACATTGGGTAAGTTGCTTGGAGGGGGAGAAGTTGCGCAGGCTGCTCTGGTGATTCCTGCTCGTTCCTGATCACTGGCAGCCAAGCAAACCAATTGCCACTCAGCTGTGGTGCAAGACTGGGTCCCAGCATAGGTGGGGAGGAAACATCCAGCTGAGCAAGCTGAGAGAGAGCCTCAAATTTCATTTGAGTATTTACAGGGGTGGGAAGTGGCCTTCAAGTATAAATTCGGCTCATGAAGTTTGAAACACCTGCACTTGATCAATAAACCTCCGCTCTTTTCTCCTGTGAAAAGTTTTGAAAAGTGGCTGTACTTCAAGGGCAAGATGTACTTTTGTCCAGTGCAGGTAGACAGTTTTCTGTCAGTTTTCCCAAAATGTTGTACCAAGAAAGTGGGAACAGGAAATTAGTATTGTAGAAGAGGGAGTAGGGACCTATCTGAAGTGCAAAACAGACTAAACCGCATTGAAAAGACACCAGTGTTTTGATAACTGAATGCACCTTCTCTTCTATTTTTACAGGTGTTGGGACATTAACACCAATGCCAATACCTGGTGGATCATTAGAGGCCCTATAGTTTTGTCTATTTTTGTAAGTCTTTTCTGGAACAAGCGCATTCAAACTGTATTTTCAAATACTGTGAAGTTAGACATCATCTACTCAACATACTTCAGAAGTGTGTTAATGAACCGATCTTAGACATGTGCCTGAACTGGTGTGACACATGAATTACTGCTTAAGCAACTTCTGCACAGCAGGATTTAGTCAGTAACTAATGCCCTGAAGCTAAGTTGCAAGGAAAGCTAGAGCATCCTCCCAAGAAGCATGAGCCCGAAGAAGATCAGCTTTCCACATCCTGTTGATTTCATATGAACTTGGCTGGCTTGTGGAAGCTTGTTTTGGACTGTTTCAAGGAAGGCTGCAGAGGAGAAATCAAGTGGCTGTACATTTCAGTACAATAGCCTTTGTGTCTCCCAGTCACTGCCCCTCTTAGCAAAGCCAAAAACAACTTGCCTTACACGACCATTAGCTTTTGTTTTCAGCAATGAAAGCAGCTCACAGGCTTCACACACTGTATGTCAGTAGACTGCAGTTAGACTATTGAGGCATTACTCACTGAAATGAGACATAGACATTGAAACTCAGTGTGAACATGCCCAGTACAAGATAGAGCTAATGTAAAGAACAGTTTGGCACAAATAATACTTAACATCTACGGTCTGAACATTTGCTGGTGCTCACCTTCATAGCTTTAGGTATCATTGAGCTGGAGCTGCTGCCTGGAGACAGTTGTTCTGTCCAAGTGTGGTGCCCTGGGGGTGTGCAATGATTAATCTTACGCTGTAGTAGAGAAACATGTGAGCTGCTCAAGTAACCTTCTGCCACTCCAAGTAAGAACCCCGGAGTTTATTGAGGTTTTTGTGTTGCCAGTAGGCTCCGTTATGTTTGCAAAACTCAAACACTTGCACACTCTCTTGGAAACCCAAGCAGAGGTGGTGGGTTAAACCCTGTGCTCATTTACCACTAAGCAATCCTTCTCCCCCCCAAAACATGCAGACCACACAGGCATTTGGGATCAACAAAGCCCTGGCATTTACTTTTCCTAATGAAATGAGCCACTCAGCAATACTTAAATTCCAGCAAGGCCCAGAAATTCTGCACAAGGTGAAACTCCAGTCTTCGTTTGTCTTTGAAGGTCACCTGCCATCCCCTCGAAGCCCTCATCACATCTAGCCAGCTGCCCGAGGCCAAGCGTCTGCATGGCTCTGCCTCTTACCCAACAGAGGCTTTTCTCAAGCCCATAGCTACAGATACAAACAAACAGCCAGTCCTTGAGAATTCAGATCTAATCTCTTTATTCCCCACAACACACAGTCCTTAGCAGTTCAAAAGGCAGAAAATCAACACTGATAAGCTCCTTTGTCGTCCCAGACTAACATGCATTGCTGTGCTGCCACTAGCAATTCCTCCCAGCAGGAATCCTGCAGTCCTCCCATTCCCAGTAGATTTTCATCAGTAAAAAGGTCCTGCACTGCCTACAGAGCTCAGATCTGACCTTCTGCATTAAAAAATACCACAATCCTCTGACCTGGCCCCTTTTTCCCCCAGCTGTATTTCCCTGCCTTTCCATCATGTTCCCCATCCCAGCCCCTCACAGCGCTGTTCCCTCCTTCACCCCCAAACTTGCAGCCCTCTCCAGAACACCTGGCCACACTTGTTCCCTCTTCATCCACGAATTTCAGGAGCCCCCAGCCCCAGGGTCACCCTGAGTCTGTCCCATCCCAGCCTGGGGAAGCCCACCACCTCGGTGGGGCCCACACAGGCCGCCATGAAGCGGGTGTACGCCTGCGATAGCACTTGTGTGCATAGATACCCGTAGGGAAGGGTTAAGGGCCTTGGCACAGGGCATTGCAAAAGGCACTGCGGGCATGCAGCTGGGTGCTGCCACCCTGATACCAGGCGCAGATAGGCCAAGCACAGCTGGGTGATGCTGAGGGAACAGGCATGGCCTTCCCTGCTGCTCCTGCTCTGTGCCGGAGGCTCAAGCCTGCAGAAACAGCCATTGCCTCACTTGCGCCCAAACCCAGCAGCAAATCAACATTGTTAACTGGGAGGGAAGAACATTTGCCTCAACTCTCTCCTATCTTTGCTTTTAACAGCTTTGCCTCCACCATCTGAAACCATGCAGGTGTTGTTGGCAGGGAGCAAAGGGTGCTTGCAGGCTGCGCTGGCAGGAAGCATGGCCCTCGGGCCCCAGTGCTCACAGGGGCTGCCAGAAGCCTCACGTGGGCTCTGCACTTCAGTGATTTGCCCCATAATAAGCCCTGACCACATCTAGATAGCTTTGGGGGAGCCCTGAGAGGCTGGGGAGGCATGGGAAAGGAACGGGGACAAGGACAGGGACAGCTGCAAACCCACAGGCTAGCCCCAGCCCCTCAGTTCTCCCTGCTTAACCAAAACACCTCTAACCCTGCTGAGCTGGCTTTGCTGAGGCCTGGCAGCTACACTTGTAGTCATGGGGCATTTTTGTTTGCTTGGTTTTTTTTTTTTCATATCCTTCCTTTCTTTTCAGATTAATTTCATTCTTTTCGTCAACATTTTAAGGATCCTGATGAGGAAGCTCAGCTCACCTGAAGGACGGAGCAGTGATTTCAACCAGTACAAGTGAGTCCTGCATACCTCACCTTTACACCACGTCAGCCCACCTGGGCTCCTCTTGTCCCCTCGACACCTTTTCCCCTTTGTTTCCGCTCTCAGGAGGCTTGCCAAGTCGACACTCCTCCTCATCCCACTGTTTGGGGTTCACTACATCATCTTCGCTTTCTTCCCTGAAGACACAAGTAGTGGCACAATGGAAATTCAGCTGTTTTTTGAGTTGGCTCTTGGATCATTCCAGGTAATATTTGACGTGCTACTCTTTTTTTTTTTTTTTTTTTTTGGAGGTAATAAGGAGAGGTATAACCTGTAGCTCTGCACAGAACAGAGCCCCAGTGGCAGTAACAAGCTGTCTGATTTCCTTTCAGCTATCTCATCCAAATTTAAAAGCTGAAAGTGCAGTTCTATTTCTGTGACCACGGTTCTTTTTATCTTTCAGGGTTTTGTCGTTGCTGTACTTTATTGTTTTCTTAATGGTGAGGTGAGTTTTATGTAGATAACATTATTTTTTATTGCTCAAGTATATCTCATTAATTAGTAGAATATGTTCCCTGATGAATTACACATTTTATCTGACGATTTTCTTCCCAGCCACTTAACATCAGTCCTGAAATACCTCCCAGACCTGGCAAACCTCAGCAACTGTATGCCAGATGCAAACTTCACCTCTCAACTATTGCAGCCCATTCCTAAATCAGATAGCATTATTACTGTCTGGGAGTGGAGGGTGGGAGCGCCATCCCGCACACGGTCACACTGGAAATCAGAACCTGATCCTGACGTATGATGTTATGATCTGTCATACCATGGCTGTTTTCTCTGCCTGATCCTTGGGAGGGAATTTAGAAAAAGCTGTATCAAATTTATTAGGAATCTCATAAGGTAAAGCTTTTGGAAAAGGGACTGTTGCCTTTGTAGTTGTATAACTCCCAGCTCCTGGGCCTGAAACGTTGCTGCTGGTAGAGGCAGGGGGAAATGTTATCCAGACCGGGAAGATCCTGAGGTTATTGAGGGGAAAGAAAAAACCCAAACTGTTGGTGCCTAAAGTTGGAAGGAAAAGTCACTTTGAAAGGAAGGAGGGTTTAGAAATATTTTGAATGGTGCTTTAACAGTGTTTTAGAAAAAGTTTTTTGGAAAGAAAATCTGCATTTTTTTTTTTTATCCTTAGTGTCAAAATGTCTTGTTTTATAAATAAAATCCTAATCTTTGACAAATCCAAACCAGACATTTACTAAGACTGCTAGTCTCCGTGAACAGATTCACCAGTAATTAAACAGAAAAACAGAAAATTGTGTAGCTGCAACAGCCGTATCACTAGAAGCAACAAGAAGCGAGCCTTATCCTAATCTCTTAAACTGGGGGTTAAATAAATAAATCCAAACCTTGGCAAAGGTAACCATCTCTCTTTTCCCTGCTCTCCACAACGCAGGGCTCCAAGATAAACTATCTGAACCAAGTATTTTGTGATCTCTCTACCTAGGTTCAGCTGGAAGTTCAGAGGAAATGGAGGCAGTGGCATTTAAGCAAACAGCCGCTCAGCACCTCAGCGAGTAACGGAGGAAGTGGCTTAACTCAGGAGATGCAGGTGGCCAAGTCGAGCCCCCCACAGGACAGGAGAGCAACCCTCCAAAGATCAAGCGTGCTTTAACACTGAACCCGAGGGACATCTCCATGCTCAGATACACGTGGTTAAGTCCCATGGACTGTGCTGAGTCTTGTGTATATATCCGCAAGTGGGATTTGGCTGTAGGTCAGCAGTTCTTGAAGCACAGCTGTTCCTCTATATCCTGTGTAGCACCAGAGTTGTTTTGCAAGGCAAAATGGGCCAAAACATTATGCTCTTCCTTGGGTTTCTGGCCACAGTCATTTGTGTTTCTTTCCACACCAATATTTTTAAGTTGCTATTTCTACCTTAAATGTAGCTTCTCGTTTTCCATGTGGCTCTCTTCCAATCCCAGGTCAGGCTGGTGAGTTTTAGATGTTTTGTATTTCTTCTGCCGTTGAAGCTAGGAGGATATTTAGCTTTGTAAGATGAAGGTTACAAACTGATCTTTAATGTAGCATATGGGCTTGAAATGCAAAGTCAATTCATGCTTAGAATTTACCAGGATTCAAAGTCTTTCTGTTATGGTGGACGCCAAGAATATAAACCATGGTTGAGCTCCTGCTTCCACCATGACTGATATGCATTGCTCAGGTATGCTCCAGTGATGGTGGCAGGATCAAAATTTCCTTCCTTTGTCCTTTCTAACAGTGGAGATCTTGAAAATAACAGTGGTCTCATTTGGATTTTTGTACATTTTTTGAAAAAAAAAAAAAAAAGTAGAAAAAGCTATTTTAGCAAATTCCAAGAGTGGCTGTGAAAATTGCCCTGGTTTGAGTTACAAAAGGATGAAAAAATTCAGCTGACAAATGCAGTCAGGTCTGCTATTTGACTTTGTATCTTTACCCAGCTGAGGCAATTCTTACCTGACTTTCCTCGAGGGCAAAGATGACTGAACAAAAAGCCAGTGGCATTTATCACCTTCTCCCTGCTCCTGCTCACCCATAGGACAGTGGCAAAACAAGCACAGCTCTGCCAAGTGCTGATGGAGTGGCGTTCCCCAACTGCTCTGCCAAAACTGCTCAAAATCCCTTTTATTTATACCAAGCCCTCATGGCAAGCTTCTGCCGTTTCACCAGAAGACAAACACACAGAGAAATTCAGAGGATGACTTCAAAGTTAAATTACCTGTGTAGAATCTGTTTTTTCTGAGTGCTGCTACTCGTGCTGCTTCAAATTGCAAGATTCAGGACAAGAAATATGCCACGTTTTCTGCTGGTGCTGATGGACCGCACACACAGCCTTTGTTCCCCTGGTGAGCTGAGTACCGCAGCTGGGAGAGGACAGATACCTTGGCAGGAGGAAGGCTTTTGCATTTGCTCCAGCCTTCCCTGCCTGGTTGGCTTTGCCTGGAAATGGCAAGGCTTTATGTCACCTTCTAAAATTCAGCCAAAACCAGTGGAAGGAACAGCAGAAGCTGGATCAGTCCCGAGACTGAAGCTCTTGCTTCTCGCTGGCTTTCTCAAGCTAAGCAGATCCTTCAAGGGTCTGGGGGTCTCACTCAGTGCCAGGGCATTTAGCAAGTCAGATACTTCCAAAAAGAGACAGCATTGACCTGATTTTCTCTCTGTCCCACAAAAGCTACAATACGACCAAGAGGAGTGGAACATCCTCTACATTCCCTGCCTGAGCATTGAACATTTATAATTTAAGCCAAAGTAGCTGTTTGTTTTAAATGCAAGTGCCTTCTTCTGGCATGAATGAAGAAATATATATCCAGAGATCCAATCGAGTGTAATTAAGCAGCTCTGATGCAATTATTTGCTATCCCACAGCGCCCAGCCCAGCAGCGATGGCACAAAGTTGGGTGGAGCCCAGGCTGAGCTGGCCTGGTTTGTCTGCAGAGCTGTCTCCGTAAAGCCCCACCAATGTCAGCTGGCCTTGGCAGCCCTTGGAGCTTTGGGAAGAGCAGGTCAATGATGGCAGGAGCCAGAAGCAGGCAGCCCCATACCTAGCACTCCCGAGCAGTTGGTGCCACCTTGTCCACCTTCTGCATGGGCAACACGGAAGCACTTTTCCCTGCTGGGATCTCAGTGATGAGCTGTGCTGCTCAATAGGAAAGGAAAGCGGTACTTACCTATGGGAACTCTGGCATGCACAGATGAAGAGGAACAGGGAAGTAAATCTCAGCAGGAAATGCAAAAATTGAGATGATTGGGTGCAAGGCACAGAAACTCCAGCTTCATTGTCCTGAAATTACCAACACAAAGGCTGAATGTGAACTCCATATTCAGCATCCACTGATTTTCCCCTTCTCGACGCTTGTTCCTCAGTATTCAGCAGGCATTTGTTGTCAGCAAACAGGACTGATATGCCACCTTTCAGACAATCCTGGGACGCTGGTGTAAAACTCGTGGCACCCTCTGGCTGTTCACTCCAAGAGGCCGCTTGCAGCGCTGCAGGCAGCAGCTCCTCCAGCCCCAACACCAGACTGAGACGTAAAGCTGAACTTGAAAGGAAGTGATTAATGTTTTTTTTTCTCCCAACACAGCAACAAGGAAGTTCCCAGCAAAACTGTCAGAAGCAAAAAAGCAGTATTGTTTTGCAGGGAGTTGTGCAACTCGCTGAGCATTGGGGGAGCTGCAATGAACTGTTTCAGAAGTGGGGTTGTGCCAATTCACAGGGGTTGGATCCGTGGCTGGAAAACAAGTGGAACCACATGAAGGAGGTGGCTTAGAAGGGCCACGATCTGCTCAGCACAGACCTCAGCACCAGGAGGGAAAAGCCAAGCAAGGGCAGCAATCTTCCTGTAACCGCCTTCTCCAAAGCCACAAAAGCAAGCAATGCTCAGCCCCCAGCCACAGCCCATGAAGCCGATGTAGGCTTAAAATCAAAATACCACTAAAGTCCAGGATACGCCCCTAGTCAGTATACCCTAGACCATTATTTCTTCATTCTTATCCACAAGCAATGGTTTGTGCACAAGTTTCCAATTAAAGTTGGAGAGGGAGCAAGTCAGAACAGCTCATTAACAGGAGGCGGTGCTCATTACCCTGCTTTTAAGAGCTATGAAACCCTATCAGACAAGCCAGTGGCCTCTCCCAGCAGGAGAGCACCAGGTGCTAATTAACTTGCTTGAGCTTACATAAAGCAATGCAGTGGCAATGCTGGAAATTTATGTTCCTTGTATTTAGCTGAAGCTATTAGTACAGCAAACTTTAAATAAAACTTATGTAAATACATCTGTGCTCGGATACTTCTTCAGGCCAAATGAGCAGAGCCGGAGAAAGGAGGAGGATGCTCCAGACACAGGGTGCGGTGTGGGAAAGGGGAAGCGGAGGACACAGGAAAGAGCTCTTTAGCTGGTAAATATAGCACATGCAGCAGCAGGAAATCATTCGGAGCCTGCGAGGTTATCTCCAATTCCCACAAAATGCAGCTGACCCCCACCCGCCTTGTTTTCTGATACAAGAAAGCAAGCTGGCTGTGTGGGTTGTGTGGACACAGAGGGGAAGGGAAGGGAGTGTGCAGTGGCTGCGCAGCCACATCTCCCCATGGGAGGCTAAGCAAAGCACCAGGCTGTCATTTCTCCATGCAGAGCTGCGCCTGGGGGATTTACATTAACCCCATCACCCCCTTAAACCTGCATGCCAACCTCTAAACGGAAAGAGAGAGTGACAATTCTCTTATTTCAAAGAAATTTATTTAACAAACTTCAGAAACATTGTTCGACACTTGCACAGGCTTTGGCAAACGAACAGTTACCAGCTGCTCTGCAGGTTGCTGTACATAAGGACATGTCCCAGACAATCAACCCTGTTTTGTAGCCTTTAGCCACCAAAATGCATGTGCACCCTGCATTAGTAAGTCAAACAGTACTATACAAAGCTAGCTGGAAAAAAAAAGAAAGTTTTGGTATTTTCCCTAGAGGATTCCCTACCCCCAACAAAAGGCCTCTTTTCCAGCATGCAAAGGGCATCCTGAAATCACCCTCAATTGCACCAAGTCTTGCGTGAACTCAAAGGCCAATTGCCATCTGCCTCCCCTGAGCAGGGCGGGAGGCTCCGGCCGGGGACAGGGCTGTCTGCGCCTGCCGTGCCCCAGGAGGGGGCTGCAGGCAGCGTCCCACGGGCAGCTCAGCTCCGGTTTCAGATGCCACCAGGAAGGCACTCTGTGAGGATACACCCAGGTTTCTGGGCAAAGGGGAGCTGTCCTGCTCAGCACAGGCACCCCAGAACTGATGCATTGTTACTTAAGGCACTCAGCCACCTGGTAACAACAGAGTGCAGCTGTTTGGGATCAGACCTTGCAGACTTTGAGGTCTCAGTGGAGAGACACAGCATCATTCACATGAGCACCTGCAAGTTCAGCCCACCAGCACGCTTTTAGCAGTGCCATTCAGGACATCAAAAGCACCTTCACAAAAAAACAGCCACTCCGCAGCTTTGCTGAGGCAACTTAAGGGCACAATTCCTTGTCCTGATGAGAGGGTCAGGGACCCTGGGAGAGGCCCAAACACTGTGAGCAACGCAGGAGCTGCCTGGGAATACACCTCATTCTCACCAGGATGAAGGGCAAATGCTTAACTGGCACTGTCCAGAGCAAACCTGGTCTGAAAATGCATGGCAGAAGAGGCTTAGGAACATTTTCTTAAAAACTTACAGGAATCTGAGAAGGCACAGGGACTGTCCTCATGAAGAAATTCTGCCCAAGTGCATTCAGTAAGTGTAGATGTGTGCTTGGGCAAGAGCTGGGACTCTGCTTACAAACAGCAGTTCAGACACGAAGCTGTTTGCCCATGGCTCACACAGCCTTCACGCTGGGATGCTTTTGTCTCAGGTGACAAATTGTGTTAAACTTGCTGCATGGGAAATGAAAATCTTGCTCAACAGTGATCAAACCACAGAGATGAAACATGTAGAAGGACTTGTCATGGAACAAAATACAGGCTGCCTCAGCAGCAGATACAACACAGACATCAATCCAGAGGCCCTGAAATACTCTGAGCACATTTATCTCAGAGTCAACAGCGCTGTACGTTGGACATCTGGGGCAAACAACCTCTGAGGTCTTCTGCTGAGGTCTTCTTTCACATCAGACACCATGGGGAACTTCAAAGCTGCAGCAATCAGAGATTAACTGGGGCACTGGCAGGGGGTGCCGGCCTTAATGACACTGTAGCCAAGTCTCTGGAGTTCCACCCGCTGTGGAGGATTAGTCCCCATCAGCTCCTCCCACATTCCCCGTTAATCAAGGGCAGAAAAGGACTTGGTCTGACCAAGAGGACCTCGAGCTCTCTCTGCCCAGGAGGGAGACTCATTTAGAGGATGAGCTTATTTCTGCCTCAGAGGAAGACCTCTGATGACCAAAACACCCCAGGAGGTGCAGTGTGCTAGGACATGGCCTGCCCACACTCAGTGCCCGCCCAAAGCTTGTTCCTCTTGTTCCAGGGGGATGGAAAAGAAACCAGGACAAGGAAATCTCCATCACAGCAAACTATGCAAGGCCTGTGAGGGGGTCACAGACCTACAGAGGATGGGACAGATGCAGGGAACAAGCAGCAGGACACAAAACAGGGGATCAGACTGAGGTCTCGGTGCTTTCTCTTTTGGAAGGGAAAAGAAGGGGCAAGACCCAGCAGAGATTTTCAGTGAGCCACGCTCTTAAGCACAGCCAGGCCCAAAGATTCCATCCCTGAGTTACAACAAAGCACGAGGCACACTGGAGTCTGATCACACTTTGTGGGCTCCAGAGCATGGGGAAAAGCCCAGCAGCACCAAACCACAGCAGCACAGGCCGTGTGGGTGAGCCCCGAGGGAGCTGGCAGGGGCAGGCCGCAGCCTACCCTAATGGAGGCCTCCTCCGTCCACACTTCCAGAGAGCCATGTGCCACCGCGCTGCTCCGCGGGCACCGCTTCTGCAGTGTCTGACTGACTCATGCAATTTAAGGCACGGTGTCCTTTTCAAACTTCATTAGGCTCCCTTTTTTTCCAGTCTAATTGGCAAAGCTGATTACACAAAGGTAGCACGCGCCCTTCGCACCTAAATTTTTCCCGCCCCGTGCCGGGGGTGCGTTATGCTGTTGATGTGGAGCCCGCTGATCCCATTCAGGAAGAAGAGGAAGGCCGCGATGAACTCGCACCAGTACGTCAGCGTGAAGCCCGTGAAGGTGAGGTGGTCCTTCATGAGGATTGAGAAGCTCAGGACTCCGGTGGCTGACAGCAAAAATGACCCAAGGATGAGGACCGAGCCCATCGACCACTTCCGTCTGGAGTTGGCATCTTCGCAGACCTGGGAGACCATGAGGAGCTCCAGGCCAAATATGGCCACCACGACGGCGAAGGACACCATGCTGCGGATGGGGATCACCCCCACGCTCAGCCCCTCCACGCGGGCCAGGCGCAGGTCGGTGACGCACTGGGGGACGCTGCCGTTGCCGATGGCGCAGAAGTGCCACAGCCCAAAGAGCTCTCCCCTCGCGAGAAGCCAGCGGCCGTCGCAGACAGAGATGGAGGACAGCACCACAGCAATGGCCACGCACAGGATGATCAGGCTCCTGATGAGTGTCTCAAAGAAGGCTTTCTGCGGCCTCCTGCGTGCCAGCAGCCTCTGTGCCTTGGGGGGAGGTGGGAAAAAGGGGAAAATGGAGTTAGGAGAGCTGCTTTTGGGCTGAAATGAGGCCAGGGGGACAAAGCTGGGGGCTCACAGAAGTGATGCTAGAGCTTGAACACACAGAATCACAGAATTGCAGGGGTTGGAAGATCTCTAGAGATCGAGTCCAACCCCTCTGCCAAAGCAGTTCCCTACAGCAGGTCACACAGGTAGGCAGCGTCCAGATGGGTCTTGAGTATCTCCAGAGAAGGAGACTCCACAACCTCCCTGGGCAGCTGTTCCAGTGCTCTGTCATCTGCACCATGAAGTTCTCATGCATATTGGTGCAGAACTTCCTATGCTCCAGTTTGTGGCTATTTTGCCTTGTCCTGTCCCCACACACCACTGAAAAGAGTTTGGCCTCCTCCCTTTGACTCCCACACTTTAGGTATTTATAAACATTGATAAGATCCCCTCTCAGACTTCTCCACCAAACGATGTTGCCTGTGCACACAACACGGTTACATGCTGTACCCAGAGCAGAGGAAGGGTGGGTTTCGCCCTCCCAGCTCCCTGGTGGCAGCACAGACACCACTCACACGCCAGGACCCACCTTTGGGACCTTGAGGCTGCATGCCGTGCCCCATCCCTGGCCCACACAGAGCCAGAGGGAGCAGAGAGCCCCCCAGAGAACGGAGGGTGATGGCTGGGAGCTGGGGAGCAGCAAAGAGGACACTGAACACCTCACATCCCCGGGGCTGGGGGGGCCGCGCCGCAGCACACTCCTACCAAACCCCTCGGGGCGGGGGCGGGGGCATTGAAAACCCAAACCAGCCCCCCGCAGCGGGGAGAAACACGGAGACCGGGGAGCACGGAGGGGACCGCCTGGAGCAAGNGGGGGGGCACCCACAGCGGGACCCGTGAGAGCCCCGCGCCTCGCCTCAGCCGCGTCCCCTTGGTGCCACGAGGCAGCGGGCAGCGCCCTGGTGTCATCGAGCTGTGCTTGCTCTTATCGGATCCCGGCGTGCTTCCCCTTACCTATCTCCACCCGTGCTGTCAGCAAAATGCGCCCCGCTCATAAAGTTTTATGCCCCGAGTCCTTTTCTTATGTTTTGCCGTCTTCCAACGAATCGCTGATTCCTTTATTTATTTATTTATGTTTAGCTTAAAAAAAAAAAAGAATCCTAAGGACCTGACCTGTCTCATCAGAAAGCGCTGCCGCTGTGCCGTTCTGCTCCCAGCCCCGGGGCTGCCCCGCAGAGCCCGCGTCCCCCTGGGCCCGGGCCGAGCTCAGCGCACGGCGCTGCCGGGGCTCCGCCGCGGGCTCCCAGCTCCCATTCCCGAGCACATCAGGCGTCCCTGTGCTGCTTGTCCCACTGCTCTCGGCACAGCTGTACACGGGCTTCTTAGGTTTCCTTTAAAAGTCCCTCCGTCTGTCTGTATCTGCTGTGACTTGGCTCGGGGCTGTTTCCTGTAATGCTGTCGCTAGTATTTTTCGTCTAGAGAAAAGCATTGGGAAAAACATGTTTACTTCAGTTTTTGCAGTTCACGATTTAATCATAATTTTGCCCCTTTTCTTCCTCCTGTCCTGCAAAAGCTTGCATTTAACCATTTCTCTCCCAAGCTGTATACACAATTTGGTTATATTCCTATCAAACACTGCACTGGGATTTTTCTCTTTTGCAACACAGCACATTTGTCAGAGTCTGCTGCTGACACTTCCTCTGTGGCTCTGTGCTCTGCACCATTTTTTGTTTTCTCAGCTTGTTATCCCAGCTAGCAGAGCTGCTGCTTGCTGTGTCCCCTTTGTCTCAGGCTCACCAGATGGCAGAGAACACCCTGAGGTATTTACTGCACACCTGAAACACTATTTCCACACCGGTATTGAGGCTCACTGCTTACAGCTGCTGTTATGTCTTTCCCATTTCCCAGATTTGACACCATTTACTTATGGATCAAATTCTCAGGCTGGGCTGTCCCATGTGCTGTGTGCAGTGAGCAAACCCTGCTTGCACGCGCGCTTGGCAGACGCAGGCTGGGGCCGGGCCCAGAAGCCTCACGTGACGTAGGGACTGCTGCTGGCTGTAACAGGGGCTCAGCCCTGCAAAGCATCACGACGTTTGACCCCTGGTTAACAAAATCATTAAGCAAAGATCTTTATTAAGCATAGATCTGTGTTAAGCACAGACCCAGTTTTAAAACTTGTGTTATCCTAATGACTTCAGCAGTTCTGTTTTTTGAGGCGAGGCGCATCCTGCTGAATTAGCTCATGTTTGGGAGGGCTCATGTGAGCAAACACGTGCGTACGTCTCACAGAATGAGGAACTTACAGTGGTTATCTTGGAAACCCAAATGCTCAATTTCATGCTGGAGTCCTCGAGTAGATACCAAGTTCTGTGCCGAGCTCCTTCATCAGGGAAAAGGACGGTCTGGAGATGTTATTTTTGCTGCAAACACAACATTGCTTTAAAGTTTTGCACTTGATTTAGTTTTCCCAAATACAAAACGCAAACCAGAATGCAACTTGCTATGGAATTAACATCAGAATTTAACTTGTCCTTTCAGATTCACTCTTTACTGAAGTAACCAAAAAGAGGATGAAGATGCTCCTCATGTGTTAACTAAAGTTACTCATAGCTGGTTATCTCCTTGGTTCTGCTGTTTCTTGGCTGGAGATTCCTCTGGAAAAGACATCTACATTTACCCGACCTGCTGCTGCTGTGCATCTTTTTCACATGGAAGAAAACATTTCTCTTGTACCAAAAGCAGACAGTTGTATTCTGGGCCTTTTCAAGATAAAATAACGGCACTGCTTGGAGAAAAGCTAGGTTGGGGAAAAACGTCTCAGGGTGATTAGTTTGGCAAGCTGTGTGTGGAAAGTGTTTTCCAGTTAAAAGAGCTCTGTACTCGTAGAGGAAAAATTGGCATTTTTGCCTGCAGGTATGTAAACTACATCCTAACAATATGGTAAATGACCTTTAGAACACTTCAAATGTATTTTTGTTTCAGCTGGGTTAATTTACTTGGGCTTGGGCTATTGCCAGTTTCATTATTCTGTTTATAAAGTCCCATTTCTCTATTGTTTAAGTGGGCATTTCACATCCTATCCCTGGAGAGAAAATTTTCAGGAAAATGCGTTCATAAATAATGGAAATTACCAGAGCCTGGGAAGAGCTTCATCTGGCTCATTTAATATAATCACTGCAGCACTGAAGAATCTTTTCCAGCTTTTCTCCTGCAGGAGCACAAAGAACATTCGAATCTCAAAGTCTGGGAGTGACAGGGGCTTAGGAAGGTTTCCTGGGGAAGAACCTCACTTTGAGGCACAGCAGAATTACCTTCCAAACCTTACAAATATTTAACAACGATATGAGCCAGCCCCAGCTGGAAGTGTCTGGATGCTGCACGGCACTTGCTGGCTGATGGATACGACATAAAGGATCTGTTCCTACTTTTTTTCCCGTGGCACAGGTTCTTCTGTTCTTCAAGTTGGTTACTTCCAAAAATTAATTCATTCACATGTTTAGAAATTATCTTTCCAATTATGTCTTTATTGCTCTTGAGGTAGGAACTGATCTGGCTAGGAAGTTAAATCTTCATTTTTATCAGATCCCTATTTTAAGGTGAGTTTCCAGCCAGAAATTGAGCTGAGCTCGGAGACAACTAGATCCTCAGAATCTTGTGGAGTGATACTTTGGGAGATACTGAGGGGCTGCATGAAGGACAAGATAGTTTCCTTCACACATGGTTTCCTTTCATTTTGGTCAGGCACTGGCACAGGCTGCCCATGGATGTTGTGGAGTCACCATCCCTGGAGGTGTTCAAGAACCATGGAGATGTGGCACTAACGGGCATGGTCAGTGGGCACGGTGGGCAGTGTTGGTGGTAGGTGGGCAGTTGGACTGGATGATCTTAGAGGTCTTTTCCAATGTTTACAATTCTATGATTGTTTATCTGCCAGAAAACGTGAGCATAAGCAGTTTGATGAGGAAGAAGAGGCTCTGTCTTGCCTCATTGTGTTTTTGATTTTTTTTTTTTCCCCCTTCCAGTAGATAGAAAATACAAGTTCAAGAAGCAGTGTTCAGTTCAGGCTGGCCTCAGCTAAGAGTTTCTGGAATGGGAGAAGAAGCCAACAAGTTGCTGGCAAACTGCTTAAGTCAGGCAGCTTCTGGGAACACAGGCATAATCATGATCAGAGAATTGTGCCCTGGGCGACATACGTAACATTCGGGGGTTTTGGGTTGCACCAGGGCCCGTACAGCTCGGGCCAACCCCTTGTCACAAATACTTAGCTCACGATTTTCCTCACATGGCTGCAAGCTCTGGCAGCCAGCAGGACAGCCCTGCCCTAACATGCAAAGGGATGCAGTCAAGTGTGTAAAGAGGAGAGCGCTCCTGGGCCAGATGGTTTCGCTTTGCCTCCTGCCTGGATGCCTCTCCTGCGCCAATGTCCTTCCTGCATGCACCCAGCCAGGGGCTACCACGCTTCGCTGCAGCCCCGCGCGCTCATTCACTGCTGGCTGTGGCAGCACGCTGCAGAGGTTTGGGTTTGTTCATCCAATCACACAGCATCTGCTAGGGTACTCAGAACCTGTAGAAAAGCGTTGGTAATACGCCAGTCCATTGCGGAGACTCTGCTCCCAAAGTCCCTCCCACATGAAATATACCCAAAAAGAAGAAGAGATGCTTTAAACAGAAGGACAGACTTAAAAGAATACATTTTGCGTTCTTGGAAAAAAAAGTTTTTCTCATTCTCATCAGTTTGCACCTTGTATCACAGAGACCTAACACCCAGGGCTTGCATATTCTCCTTTGGATTCAGCTCTTTCTGGGACCTCTAGCAGTTAATCGTGCTGGCTTAGAACATACTGCAAGGTGTTTGCATCAGTCCACCACAGCATAAATTGAAATATATATTCAATATATACCGAAACATATATGCAAGACAGAATATAAAACTCAAGCCCTTTTAGCGCTACAAATATTGAAATATGGACCCATTTTTTTCTATGTAAGATGGAGGAAAAATCATGTTATTCAGTTTCTCAGCTGTTTTGTATGTGTCTTTTCCCTTCAGAAAAAGCTCAAATCAGTGCAGCCATGTACTCAAAGTTAAAAATACCAAATGCATTGAGCTAGTGAGTACACCTTTCAGATCCAGAACTCGATTCAAGCAAGCAGTGTGCCCTCCTGGCACTGCTACGTGCGGAACACAGTGTCTTGCACACCTGGGTGGAGACAGCAAGGTGTCTCTGGCTATGGCAGCTGAGCAAAGTAATTCTAATTCTTGCCAGGGTGTGGAATCACCTGCCTGAGGCAATCTGGGCCTGCAAACAGAACGAGTGTGTGACTTAGAACCCACTGGGCAGAGAGGTTATGTGACATCTCAGCTTGTCAGGACTTTGGGCTCTTTTTCATGACAATAAGGAACCACATTGTGGTGGCAGTACTTGGAGCTAAAATAATCTTTGCTAACATAAGGATTATTGTGGAAGGGATCTGCTGAGCCACTCCTCCCACATCCGAACTGGTTTTCATATCACTGCTTTCACAAACTGATAAAGCCCCAGGTATTTTGGCTCGATGTTCCAGGGCTGCAAGGGCCCTTGGGTCAAACACTTATCATCTCCCCAGGCTTATTATCCACACTGTATTTTCAATGTCTTCTCCATTAGTCTCAACAGTCTCAAGTATTGGAAGGTTTGCAAACATTAGAGGCAAGACATACTGAGATTGTGAGAACACCTCTGTACATCTTAAGGTACTCAACATGGCAAAGGTTTGCTCTAAAACTGCGCTGGATGGCAGCATGGTGGTGAGAGATGAATCAGCTCTACCAGGTGGTAAGGGGGACTATGAAGAATAAACACACAAGTACTGGGAAAAAGCAAACATCCAGAAGCCACAAACAGAAATGGAAATGAAAGTTAAAATACTGCTGCAACCAAGCTCTACATGAAAACTCTAGATTATTATTCTAGAATAACCCACCCAAGCTGTGTCTGAATTTTGACAGACACGCCTGCTCCAGAGGAAATATAAAGTCATTTTATGAAGGAGGCAGACTCACGCCTAGCATGGGTCAATGTTATTTGCTAAGTTAGCAGCTGAATGCTGGCTGATCTATAGATTACTTATCTGAGTCTGAAGATGTTTTACGTATGTGTGGATGGGAGGGAGAAAAATCAGATTCTGTCTTCTTTTGTTGCATTTCTGTTCTACCAACTTTTACACTCCTCAGCTTATTACTGGACTCATTCGAACGTGCTGTGTCCATGTAATATCAGCTTGCCTTAGTTCCAAGCAGCACTGACAACTTGGAAGACTGCATAACTTTTGGAATTAGCTGTAGTGTTCAGAAACCTATCCAAGCCTTCTATTAATAATCAATCCCAGCAATGCCCGAGACAGCTCAGATGCTCAGTCACCCCAAACTGGCGTTGCCCAACATCGTTAGCTCTGAACATTCTGCAGACAGGTGCCTGTGTTTTAAACAGCAAGTACAATTGTCATTTATTTTTAGCAGTACCATCAGGGTCAAATAAGTTCAAAGGTTAAAATTCTGGTATTGTGAAACACGGTCACTCCAGACTGGGACTGGAGACTGTTGACAGAAAGGCAGGCACATACTGCAGTTCCTCCCAGAGTGCCTTTTAATCAAACAGAAAACTCAGCTTCCCAGGATTGAACAAATCTGCTATGGGCCTGAAGTAGTGCACTGATAGGGATTTGTTAGATCTGCAGGAGTATTGCACCTTCCTGAGTCTTTGGTAAGAGCAAGCAAAACGCAAAAGAAAAAAACAACATGGAAAACAAACACCCCATGTTACAGTTTATCTCCAATTGCACTGAGTACCAATCCACTGATTTCTCCGTGCAAGAGCTAATAGTAGAAGTGCGATAGACAGAACACTCTTATCACACATGCAAGTTAGCAGTTATTATTGCCTTATCCAAAGTCCAGATTCCGTTCTGCACACTGCAAACTCAGCAAAGCAGGCCTGAGAGCATGTATGCCAGCTGGCCTCTGACCCCCTGCGCATTGGGCTCGTTTCAGAGCACGTCTTTTCCCCTCCGCAAACACCGCAAGGATCAGGATGTTGCTGTCCTTCCTTTGATCTAATGCAGAGGAAATAGCAGAAACGCCCTGAACAGGTGTCAGAACAATCCTGTGCTTTGCAGCACCACCCAGCCATCAGAAGCATCTGCTCCTCCATCAGGAGTGCAACAATTCTGAAGTTATATTTTGGTTTGAGACTTGCTGCTTCTGTTTCAAATCTCAAGAAGGGCTATATTCCTTTATGATTGTCTATTTTTGTCACTGTATCAGTTTAATAAAAGCAATTACCTCTACCTACAAGTCTGTCTGTGGACATCCTGAAACCATTCTTGCTGTGGCATCACTACTGCCGAAGTATGTACACATACTCGCATCTCCCTGCAGCGGTGTATCCACAAACACCGCAGCATTTCTGAAGAGAGAGCGCCCGCAGGAGGCCAGCTGATAAACAGCACCCAGTGCTTCGTCAGTAACCGTTTCCCAATCACACCAACAGCTAACAGCCCTGCAACCAACATTTGTGTTGCTGCTTTGCATCACCAACACCGCTTACAGACATCAGTACCTTCGCTCCCCCCTCAGTGCCTTCCGTAGGGTCTCTCACTGCACAGCTCTTACTTTCATTACCGCTTACATCTGAGGTGCTCAGCTGGTTGCCAAGGCGCAGGCTAGACAGTAACACCGTGGACGTTACCTCCCTAAGGAAGGTGAAGCTGCAAACAGGAAGAAGATATTGCTATAATAAAAAACAAACTACTTAAATAAAGATGTCCACTTGTATAGACTAGTTAACACCACTTGTAAGTACTAGGCACTGTACAAAAGCATGGCCAAGCCTGCTCTGGGGCAAGCACTGCGTATTTAGCAATGTTTTCCTAAAGGCAGGCAGGTAGGAAAAAGGAAAACAGCTCTGTTGTTATTAGTTAGGTCTAATACATAAAATAAAGCCAAACTAGGATACAGAACTTAGTACTCCCGGAAAGAACCCAATTTCCCTGTTTTAGCAATTGGTGTTTCCAAAAAACCAAGTGCTATTTTTGACAGACGTTGGCAAAACATGGCATGTACATAAGCTTCCAGCAAACGAGAGCAGAAGTGGAAGCATTTTCCACTGTGCGATGCATTCTGCTACAAGTTGGCAGAACAACTGATAACCAGTGTCACAAAATAGAGCTGTGAAGACAGAGCTGCAGAACTCAGGGCTGGCAAGGAGCTAAGAATCTCTTCGCTGACTGTCTGCTCTTACCCATACTTTGCAAGGTGAATGTACTGAAACACTAAATATCAAACAACTAACAGAGGATGCAAGAGGAAGTTAAACCCCCCCAGTGCTTATATTACTTACCCAGAAGAACAGGAATGAGTGTTCCTCATGAGGATGGTGAACAAACTCTTCTTTATCCCAAAACACTTTAAAGGAAAGTTGAACAAGCAGCTCTGAGAGCATTTCCCATTGAAAGTAGCAAAGGAGGAAGTTGTTATTTTCAGAGTCACAGAATATCCAGAGTTGGAAGGGCCTCACAAGTATCATCAAGTCCCAACCCCTGGCTCCACATAGCACCACCCAAAATCCAAACCCTATATCTGAGAGCGCTGTTCAAATGCTCCTTGAACTCCAGCAGCTCGGTGCTGTGCCCACTGCCCTGGGCAGCCTGTTCCATGCCCATTGCCCTCTGGTGCAGAACCTTTTCCTAACCATCACCTGACCCTCCACTGACACCACTCCATGCCATTCCTTCGGGTCCTGTTGCTGTCACCAGAGAGCAGAGCTCAGTGCTGCCTCTCATGAGGCCAGCATGAGGCCTCTCCTCACTCTCAAACCAGCCACTCCTCATTTTTGAAAGCATGAGAGGTAAAGTCATCTCAATCTCTCACTGATGATGTGAGAAAATAAAAGATAGACAGCACAACCTGTGTAGCTTGGTACAGAACTACATGTTACAAGAGCTACAAAACTACATGTTTACCTAGACATACGTAATGATAGGTTTTATCCCTATGCATTTACAGAAATCAATTGCTTAACTGAATGCAGTACAGTATGAAGTCTTCACCCATTCAGATGTTACACAGTACAGCAGGAATCAGAATGCCTTCTTCCGGTCATGACTTCATTCTCATATGCTCTATATTGGGACAACTCAGCATTACATTTTAAAAGCAAAAGGTCCTGTTCTGGCAGCAGCAACTCCCCCACACCATGCTGTGCAGACACACCAGCTAGAGAGCTATTACAGATTGTTACAACTGTGAGTGTTGTAGAAAAGTTTTGGTGATTATCACTGCAAGTCTTTCTTGAATGGCCTTGTAAGTGTTAAGCCAACGTATACTTGCTTGACCCCTCACTGTAGCTGCAGTACATGGCAACACTCAAGTTCTGTCTCTACAGCAGAGCATCAAGGGCATCAACCTTGTCTGGGTGCAGAACCCTTTCTTTCATATAAAGTATTTTTTTGTTTAGATGCTGAGTATCTGCCATATCTCCAGAGCCCTAACACTGTTGCTCAGGGATAACATCTCCAAGAAGCGCTTTATGAAAGATGGTCTGGCAATTGTCGAATGAATCTGAAAGCCTCAGGCAACGACAATCAAGCACAACGTTCTAGGTATGCACAGCGTTAGACATTGCCTCAATGATCATCTCTGTGCTTTTGAAGGTTGCCATATATCCACAGAAGAAAAGAGGGAAAGCATCGCTGGACTGGTGTGGATACAGGTTTGCGTTGAATGAGACAGATTACTGAGCGTCCCCTAGCGGCAGGACTGCAGAGGTGAGCGCTAACCACTGCTCTAACCTTGCAGCGTTTTCAAGCTGAAACATGGCCATTAAAAAGTGAACTAAGAATGACTCCTAAGGGATGACCATCACAACAGTAAAGTATCAAATGCACTTTAATGAGTTCCAGATTATTTTCTTCTCAAAATTCAAACTGTGTCAGTATATCAGGCAGGTATATGATCTTCCCCTGAACTACAGGCATCATGAGAACAGGCTACAGTATGCTTCATACTTAAAACTATCATCATCAGAAACCAGTTTTCCACAGTATTAGAAATAAGGCATGTTTCAGGTGTGCAAGCAGCTGCTATATCCAGTCCTCAGATACCATATTTGCCCTTTAGCTCTTCCACTTTTGCTATATAAGCTTTCATTGCGTCTTCTTTGGACATCCCTGAAAGACATAAACACAGGAAGCAGTTAGAACAGATATACCAGCTAACTCTAACAAGCTGCTCTGAAGCAGCTCTTCTTTGAGCAAGGACATACAAGTGCAGAGACAACTGAAGCCTGGTGACAACAGTGTCTCAGCTTTATCAGCTCTAAGTTTGATTTGTAACAGCTGTATTTTCTGTTCCTTTTCCCTGCAAGAACCACTTCTAGGCTGGCAAGGACCTGAAACTCATGCCACCAGGAATGCAATAGCACATGACAGTGGCAAGATCTTTTTATTTATACTGAGCAAATTCAGGTGATGTGTACATTTTCAGTTATAAAACTTGCAGATGAGCAGATGTGAATTTGCAAGTACATCCAAGCTATGTTTTTCCTTAGTGTTCACCTGCCTGACCAGACAACTTTAACACTCCCCTACACACAGTTTTGCTGACTATTCAAAGATGCACACCTGAACATTTCTCAGTTGTGACCCTCTACTATATCCAGGCTGGATGCTGTTGATTTACATAGGCATTCTCAAGTTACTGCTAAAGGAACAACTTTCTGACATGTTACTAACTGCAGTGCCTCTGTTCTGCCTTTCTCTCAGCTAGAATCACTGCCAAGTTCTCTTCATCCAGCAAAACAATCCCCTGCTGTAGCTGGACAGAAGAAACATGATAGGCAGTAGAATAACTCCCTCAGTAGGGATCTTTTTCAGTATTTCAGTCTGCACCTGTACAATTATATCCCATAAAAAGAACCTTCAGCCTTTGTTAAATTGCCTTCCCAAGCATAGAGTCATTCAACTCTGACTTTGGCATTAAAACAGTCTTTAGGATGAAGACACTCTTTACTTGCAAGTCACAACCCCCTGCACTTCGTGGCATAGTAATAGAGCAGAGGAGCTAAGGTCACTTTGCTGTGAATCCAGTATCAAAGTTTTGAACAAATGTGTTCAACAGTCATGAGAAAACAGTGTTTCAAAGCAAAGTTACATTTACATATACAACAACTAAACAGCATTTCCATGCTGTTAACTCCATTCCCAGTTACTGCAGGAAAGCCATTCAAACAACTCAGGCTGCATTCAGACGCATTTAGAGCTGACTTGTTAAACCACCAGAAAAATCTCATTTGTGTAGCTTAGATCACTTGTTCTGCTGGTCATTCCAAGGAAAGAGCCCAGCTGAATCTTCCAATTAGGAAAACTCTAGAAGAAACAACAATCAGAGGGAATTGGAAGGACACATCAGTCTGCAGAGCACTATTAGACTAGGATCCAGACAATAGAGAGATTTAAGTTTCTGCTGCTGCTACAGTTCTCTTTTACATAAGATCTTCAACCAGTGGGACATTTCGCAACTTAATTCTCTTTCCAACAGACAGACTGCATTTTTCAGTGTTATTTCTCCCCTGGAGAAGTAATCAAAAGTATTTTACTTTTAAAGCTCATACAAGGCAACACCATTTAGTTTCTTGCTGAACCACATACAGTTTTCTGACTAGTTTACCTGTGGCTTTATTTATTCATTTTTGATTCTTAAGCAGCCACTTACCTTTCAATGCATTCCAGGCATCCCACTTTGCTTTGCCTTTGAAGTCAAGCATACCAGGGCGATCTGAGAGACAGAGAGAGAGAGAGAGAGAGAGGATAAGCAGCAGAATTAGGTTGTGCGGCCTGGCTCTTGATAACACTGACTCCTTTTCTGAAGGCTATTTAGCTCTTAACCATGACAAAATACACTGGTTCACATTCACAGCTATCACTTCCTAACCTGTAGCCAGAATATCACATGTTGGAATGCTACTGGTAGTAACAGAAGGACTCTGTTAAATTCCCTTCTTGAACAGGAGAGCACCAAACGGTGTGATTTGGTTTTCTCACTGCAGTTTTTGAAGAGAGTGCTGTGGCACGAAGACAAGCTGATTAAAGAATATCCAGCTCTAAAGTAAAGTAGAAATGCCCTAAGGTCATGAAATGCCACTAACATACAGCTTAGAATGCACCAAGTTAACAGTATGTTACCTCATCCAGGGAACACTGAATTCTAACTCACTTCACTGCAAGCTACATTGTAGCCAAATAGAGAAGAAAAGGTTAGATTGGATGTGTATACCCTTATTTTTCATGTGAAGTCCACTTCCTGCATTTACTTCCTCTCTGTCTCATTAAATACAGTTCCTGGTATTATCAATTAAATGGGTCTGGTCAGCAGTCTGACCATTAGTCACAGCTGCTCACAAAAACAGCCGGCAGCTCTACCTCTCTCCAACATAGAAACCTATCAGCTTACTCTTTCCCCAACAGCTTTTCCAGCCAGCTCCGCTACTGCTTCACAGTGATGCAATGGCTTCCAGGTGTGCTGGTATATTAACAGCTCTACAGCACCACTTCACCTTGACAAACAAGAACAGCGAGCTCCAGCCACACCAGAAGGATCATATCTTAAAATCGAGCTCAGTTCTTTCATTTCACAGGAATGGATGAAAGAACATCATGGAGGGAATAAATGACGGTATACTCTTCCAGTTACCACTTCCAGTACGTCCCCTTGCCAGCTCTGAGTTCAGTCAGCACCCAGTAACCTTCAGAAGCAAGTGGGTCAGGAGGCTAGAGCTCCAACCACACGCCTGTCACTGTCTAGCTCTAGTTACTAAAGTGCTACCCAAGGTCACTGGAGACAGGGTTCACTCGGAGTGCTGGTCACAGTCTGAGATGAAGTGGCAGCAGAGATTTGGCACAGCATATCTGCAGAGATATTCCTGCTGCCCTCCTTCCAAGCCATGATATTTGATTGCAGCTTCTCTAAGAGTCCTTCCTATTGCACGCATCCTCTGTTATTTTTCCATTTTAGTTTCCCAGTGCTATTTTTAGCAATGCAGTTGGCCAATCTCCCTCCTCCATCCCAGCACTGCAGCTGCAGGCCTCTGTCTGAGCCTGTTTAAACACGATGTGTTTGCACAAAGCAGCATCCCCTGACCTCGGCAGCCACCCACACAGAGGTATCCAAAACCCCCAAAAGCCACGAGTTGCACAACCCCTATCAGCAGCCCCGCGGGGTCAGCTCACCCTGCATGCACGCAGGCCCATGCGGAACAGCGTTGGGCCACCTCACCCAAAGCATGGGGCACGCGCTGGGGCATTGCTTTCCCTCACGGACCGCCTCAGAGAGGGCCCAGCCCAGCGGCACGCACCCGTGTTCACGTCGCCCACCGTGGCCTGCTTGTAGTGGCTGTACACCTCGAGCATCTCCTGGTCCGTGGGCTGCGACTTCAGCTGCTTCACCTCCTCGGCGGCTTTCTGAAACGCGGCCTGAGGGGAAAAAGCCCACAACGGGCCGTGGGTGAGCGCCGGCAGGGAGAGAGGGGATACCCACCCCACGGCCCTACCGCCGCCCCTACCTCAGACATGGCGACAAGTCCTTCCGCTGCCCACCGCCGCTCTGCCGCACCACCCTGCCGCTTCACCCCTCGCCTCAGCGCCCGCTGGCCAATCCCAGTGCCGCGGCTGACGCCGCGCCAATCGGCGCCTGCGAGGGGCGGGGAGAAGCCGGGCAAAGAGCCAATGGGCGTGGGCGGGTTCTCGGCAGGCCTGAGGGGCGGGGCGAGACTGGACAGCGCCCGACGGCGGGGCGGCAAAAAGCGGGGGGCGGGGACAGGGCACCTCGCAGCCAATCCCTCGGCGCGGCGCACTGAGGAGGGGCGGCACCGGTGGCACGTGATTGGTGGGACTGCGTTCGGGGGCGGGGCGGAGAGCGGAACTCGGAAGTAACGGCTGGGGCCTTGCGGTAAGGCTAGGAGCCGTTAACGGTCCTCTTCCGGGTACGGGGCCGCCATTTGCCTATGGGCGTGTGGGGGGAGGTGAGTGGCTGTCAGCGCCCTCGTAGGGCTTCCCAGTGAGGGGCACCAAGCACCACGTGGCAGTGGGGTTTCCGTGAATGTAATTGTGCTCGGGGGCAGAGGAGTATGCCCTTCTCCATTGGCATCAGTTATCTGTGGGCCCCGGGCAGCCTGACCTGGTGCCAGGCCTGGAGGCCGGCGGCCCTGCCCGCAGCTGACCCCTGGGGTCCCTTCCCGCCCAGCCGTGCTGTGACAGCGACGCAGAGGCCGTGCAAATTAAAACCCTGAATGCTGCCCCAGTGTTCCAGGAGGATTATGTGCATGTGTGTGGGGGAGGACTTTTACTTTATGAAGGCAGCATTGTGTCACAGCTTAGGCATTTCTTGGGGCATTATGCTCTGCACAGCAGAAGGGTATTAAAATGGGTTTGGTTCTGCTCATGGCAGCGCGTTCCTTGAGAGCACGAGGCTGCTCACTTTGCAGGGAAAGTCTTCAGTCCCCTACAAAGCAAAGAGTTTTCAAATAAACAATTAAAATAACAAATAAACTTGCATTTATCCATAACGTTTTTGTGTGTTTAATGGAGTCTGGTGCTGGCATACACGCTGCACACAAACACTGCACTGCTTCCTGTGCAGTGTCAGGAATATCCTTGGCGTTTCACGGCTCTGGTACTGCTCCGTGGAACCGCTAGAAGTGAACTCCCCAAAGACCGGCTGCTGTTAAGGGTCTCACCATGTTTTAGTCCTTCACCAAGGCTTGCCCACGCCTTGTTTCCTAGCTGTGCTCATGCACAGAGGAAAGCCAGTAATTCCTCCCTTTGATGCTTTCCAGGTTTTTTTGGAATTCTCATGTCAGCAGAAAGCTCAACCATCACAGTTCGCCTTGTTCGCTCTTTTGAGCACCGGAATTTCAGACCTGTGGTTTACCATGGAGTTAACTTGGATCAGAAAGTGAAGCACTTCATCACCTTTGTACAGCAGGGTAAGGGGTTGTTATTTGTTTGCTTGGCCCTTATGTTGTCATCCCTGCACAAGAAAGCAAAGGGGAAAAAATGAGTGGGGATTCTGTGGCTTCGGTATAGATGCCAGATTTGTATTTATGCCCCCTGTGTACTCTCCTCCCTTGGATGAGATGTCTGCAGTTAATAAGGGCTTCTATGGTCAATGTGCCATGCCTGGGTTGGGTGGACTGCTCTGTCTGTCTAAATCCTCTGGCCTGGTCCTTTTTGACTGAAGGACAAGGGCATTGCTACGTTTGGCTCCGTGCCTCAGGCTCCTGAAGTGGTGCTGTCAGGCAGCTATTCAGGAATTAACTGGGTTAAATCAACAGATTTTAGGGAGCCTTTGATCCGTAGGAGTTGCACCAGTACGTGGAATGTGGGAATGAAAGTCTGTTTGCTATTTGTGAAAAGAGAGAGGATTGTGAAAAATTGTTTTTGACACTGTGAGGCCTGACTGTGCGTGCTTGGTGATGAGTTTCTGTCTCCATCCTGAGCTTTATGGTGTAGATTTACTCCTCTCTGGGCCTTGTGTTTCTGCAGCCTGGTTGAAAGTGGCAGTGTATCTAAAGGTTAATAGATGCAGACCAGCCCACGTAGCAACTCCTTAGTTAGGGTGTTAACTGGTCTTGCAGGTATATTTCTTCACACCTAAATGGAGACATTCAAAGCGTGCAGAATAACAGGGTTTGATTTTTTTGCATGATGTCAGCTTAAACAAGTCTGGAACCGTTGCAGCTGATCACATCTGAGCAACTTCTGGGACAACCCTGGGCCTCACAGCTGTGCTGTGTTTTCAGCAACTTCCTTACTTGTAGACAGTGATCGGCATGGCTAGATCTTAGGATGCTTTTAGAAAGCTGCAAGTGCTTTCAAAACATATGCTACATCTGCTGGTATGAAGCAGAAAATAGAAAACAATGCAAAAACCCCCTTGCTTTTGATGTGTGCAGTATTGCAATTCGCTGTCATTTGAGACAAAGCTGGTGTCTTGAGCCAGCTGTATTCCACAGATGGATTGTTCTGTTCCTGGTCCAAAATCCATGTTTCCATCCTTTTCTGTAATCTGTTTTGAAGGAGGAGTTTGAGATAAATTTTTAAATTACTGCTGAGTTTATGCTTTCAGCCAGGTTGGGGCCAAGCACCTGACAGGTGGCTGGGCAGGACCCTAGCCCAACCCTCTACGTGTCACTGGGGACACTGGCACCAGGCTTGGTCTGTCTTGCATGTGGCTAAAGAGTTAATTTTCTACTGTTTGGCTTCCTTTTTGTGGCTGGTTAGCATAGCTGTGTTTACTGAACAGTTATGAATGATAGTTGTTAGGATGCTGTTGATATAAGGCAATGAGAGATGCTGAACTTTGGACTACACAAGCCATTAACAGGACGTTCCTGGCAGATTTCTGAAGGATCAGACTCCCATGATCATAACCTAATTGCATTGACTTGCTGTCTGCATGGATCATTGTGTTCAGGGTGACTTCATGCTTGAGTGAAGTTAAGCCAATATGGAGTCACTGCAGAATCTGAGCCAAAGGCTGTATTTCAGCATTTGATGCTGAAATGAGTCTCCTGTGCTGAGGATGCATGGACGTGCAGGATGCATGCATTGCGCTCCTGTGCGTTACTAGGAATTTAAAAAGACAATTTTTTTTTTAAACTTTGTGATTTTATTTTAATAGATGTGCCTTCAAGAGCAGGACTTCCTCCTCCTTTTAAAAATTACAAGTATGGTAGGTACTTTTTCTTATTTTCATTCTAGCAGAATTCAGCTCTAATCTTTTATACCAGTTTAGACGATTTAGGAGACAGCTATTCTAGCATACTCATGCTGGTCGCAATGTCTGCCTGCATTTGCAACTCTGTCAAGCTCTTGCAGTTGGGATTATACCACTGGGATCTACAGAACCTGACTATTGCTTTGAACTTCTGTATTGATCTTTGAATTAGGCTGCACCTGATACGTTCTTTGCTACTTGGTAGCACTGTTTCTTGGTGTTAATATTTGTGTTACTTTTATAAGCACCTTTTAGGTCTGTTTTTACTTTACAGAGCAGCTTATGACCTCAAACACTTTGAAACTGTAGTTCTGTTTGGGCTTAGCTATTTCAGTATCTCTTTACTAATTGTGAGGTCAAAAAGGATTGTGTAGCACGAGCTTAAGGTAGTTAAAGGAAAATGCATAAAGCTCATATTCTTAAATAATTTATGTAATATGAGAGGAGCAGGGGAACGTTGCTCAAAGTAGATAAGAAAGCTCTTAAATAATGGCTGATGGAGTGAAATAGCCTGGTATAAAATTTAGGCTGAATCTATCCTTTAATGTAAAGCTATGTTTGTATTTCTTTTTGTGAAGCTTGGCATGATTGTGTGCAATAATCTGTTTGGGATAGAGTATACTTTAAAAATAAACTAAATGAATTCCTTTCTTGAAGTTTGGTAACTCAGATGTCCATTACATACCTTCTCCTCAGCTTGACTCTTCTGAAAGCCCCCGTAGAGGTTTGCTACAAGTGGTCATCTGTCTCCCGTGTTCTTGGAGTTAACAAACTCTTTCCTTTTCAGTGATGCAGAAAACTGAGCGAGGAACCTACTTAATGCATGCAGATAGCAATTGACTCTATTTGCCTATTTAAAAAAAAAAAAAAAAAGCCAAGTGTTTCATTCTGTGTTCTCGCAGATGGTAAAACAGATGGTGTGAAATGGAAACAGAAAAAGTTAGGGGTTAAGATTTAGAGTGTGTCAGTGACAAGGACTTGAATACTATTGTTTTTAATGTAATATTTAATGTCTTAAAATCTGCGTAACCGTTCCTTTGAATTTGGAGGTGCCCTTCCTCCCCCTGCTATCTCTTGCTTTGGGTAGAGGAGCGAGTCCCATCCAGGACTGCAGTTGCATTTCTGGTGCTGCCTCTCCCTGCTGCTATTTCTTTCATCACTTAGAGCATCGGTTTAGTTTTGCCCAGAGCATATGTTGCGGCTGAGCAGCTGACTGTGCTGCGTAGGACTGAGCATGATGTGAGTGAAAAACATTGCAGAACTTTAAAGCCTGTTAAGCCAGTTAGTGGGGGCCTACTTTTGTGGGATTGTGCCAGCTATGCTGAAATTTTCACACAGAAAAATCAAGCCTGAGTTTCCTCACCTTCTCCTTAGGCTGTGAATCATGCAGGTTTGTGATTTTGGCATCTCCTGTTTGCTCTACTGTCTTGTGTTTTGGTGATGAAAGGGCAGTAAGACTTCTGCGTGTGTCGTCAGATTTATTTCTGCTTTGTTTGGCAGCACCAGAAGTCCCAGCTGGATCTGACTGTTTCTCATCTGAACTGCTTTGGCTTCCTTCTCTCCAGAATCCAGCAGTGCTTTGTTCCCTTGATCTCATATATGCCACCATCACCGTTTTCCTCACTGCTTGGTGCTCTAACTTGCATCTCAAAGCTCATGACTTTCAAATTTCCTCTTCGTTTCTTGATACGCATCATTCTTGTCTTTGGTCTAGAACTCTTCTCAGTCTGTCTTCTCATCTTACTCCCCTGTCATTGCCTCCTTTTTGCTGACAATGCCAGCCTGGGTGCCATCTTGTCTCATAGGCAGCTTCTCCATTTTTTCCCCCCATAAATGTGGAGCAGTGGGATTGATACTACACAGGAACAGACTTAGAAAGTGGTTTCATATCTATTGCCATGGAAGATCTGTTACCAGAAATGGAAAAGATAAAAAATCTGGGATTGTGATTGAGTGGGACTAAAGTGGGATGAAGTAGCAAAAGCAATTGAGAGGATGTGGCTAGGATGAGAAGAGACTGCAGCTTCATCTCTGTGACAGAGGCAGAGAAACCATTTAACAGGTTACTGTGCTTTAATCACTTGCTTCCTATCAATTTAGCTGTAGTAGTTGACAGCACATAAGTGCTGTTTGTCCTGCCCCAATTGCACGTGTAAAACCTGTTAGGTTAGAACACCCTGGCATTTAAAGCATCTTATTTTTATTTTTACTGGCAATTTGGATGGTCATTTAAATTCAGTCAGTAGCCCAATAGGCTGAGGTACGTCAATGTTGGAATGACTGGTGTAAGACTGGCTGCAGGACTGGGAAGTTCAAATGTTTTCTCCTTTCAGACTGAATATGTAAAATTGTCAATAAAGAATTTTTCAGTCATGCGCCTTTGTTACTTTTATACCTTTCAGCCTTGTCTGTATATTAAGCCTTACTGTAGGAAAACATTGTATTTTCTTTCAGATACAATGAAGATTATTCACCAAGCACACAAAGCTAAGGTATGGCTGTTAGCTGTTCTTCCCCTTTCACATGCTTTAGTGCAGGCAGATCTCTGCACTGTAAAACAAAACTGGGACAGGGGCAGTAAATTCTTATCTTTGTGTTCTGGTTCTAATTTGTAGACTGGTGAACTAGTAGTGAGTTTGGAAGATGATGACAAACTGATTTTGAAAGAAGACAGTACGCTGAAAGCAGCTGGAGTAGGTATGAGTACACTTCTGTTGACTGAAAGTGCTGTTCATTGTGGCTGTCATTAAGCTGATAGCCAGCTGATGATGTTTGGATAGCCTGCTGAAAAGCAAATGGTATTCCTCGTGCTCTTTACACTACTTGATAATTATTCTGGGAAGAAGGGGGGATAATATACATTCAAATCATTGAAGTGAGGGCAGCAGGTATCTGCACTTCAAATGTTCGGAATGCAAATTGTGATTTTAGAAGGTATGCTTATAATTCTGCTGAGAGTAATTTTAAATGATTGGCAGATAGGTTATTAGTACCGTGTCTGCTTAGTCTTATCAGTAACATTTAAAGTGATGTTTTGGTTAGAAATGTAAGTAGTGGAACCAATATGGAATAATGAAATAAGGTTAGATTTGTTTAAATGTGCAACATACAGTCCTTGATAGTCAGATTGCTTGGGAAAGCTCAAGTAATATCATTTCGAGAATGTGCTGAACGTAGCATGAAGTTGAAGCTTGACCTGATTTCTCACATTTTGACAGGGGATTGCATATAGGGCACGTCTTTTGGTAATAATGTAAAGAAATGTCTGTCATGATGAAATTGATGGTCCCTGGATGTCCTTTGGGCTTCTCATAAATGTGGCTGAATGACTTTGTGGCAGCAGGGTACTTAAGGGATGTAGTTGATTCCACCTTGGTATGGACACTGGCTCATTTGATTCTGATTTGCCTGGCTGTGATGCATAGCTACTGCACTCTGAGTGCAGGGGTGTCACAGGGAGCTCCCTCCTGTTCCTGATGCCTTCTGATTGCTTCCCAGAAAGAATGATTATCTTTTTCCTCATGAGTCTCTTGGCTCTTTTGTCTCGTATGGTCTGAAAGGTTTCAAAGAGTGGAGCTTTTGCCATTTGGCCAAAGTCTACTTGCATCTTTCTTAGAACAAAACACCTCAGTGTTCTTGGTTATGTTTTGTTACGTGTCTCTAAGCCACCCTCTTTTTCTCTTGTGGCCGCACTAGAAAGAAATATGCTGATATTTGGGGTGGGAGAAGGGGGACATGATTTTTCTTAGTTTGGCATTTCTTTTTCTTCTGCTTTTCTCTTTTTTTCTTGTTTCAAGAATCCTGCCATTTAATGGGTTGGACTCCATCTCTAGAGGTCCCTTCCAACCCCTACGATTCTGTGATTCACTTTTTGATTTTAAGAGATTTGGTGTGTCTCTTCAATGGGATGTTCAGCACCTGCCCTCAGTATACCTTTCCTAAAGATCTTCTTGTTCTCTGGCTTTTTTTAAACTAAACCAGGCCCTTTCACCTGGGAGAAAAATGATTTTTCAGGAAGGAGAATTATTGGCACTCAAGTCATACAGATTTGTAATTTAACTAGCAGAAGCTTCATTAGGCATGATTTTTATCTAATATGTAAGAAAAAACACAGTTCAGGAAAAGGGGCCAATGACGGTGCCAAATGTTAAGTAAGAGCTGGCATTGTCCAGAACTGCTGGCTTTCAAAAAGGCATTGACAGATACTTGTACACATCTTTGGGATTAAGGTTGTAGCTACAGCAGTGAAACAGTTAAGCATGATCTCAAAGAAAGTGTCAAAACATCAAGGTAAATATTACAGTGAAAGGAAACTGGAAGAGACCTGACTGCTTTGTGCATGTGTACAAGTTGTTGGGTGGCTTATTTGGAGAAGAAAACAGCTCAGAGCTCCTCTTTAATTTTTTGGAGTAACTGACAGCAGCTAGTCGTCAGTATGGAGTTGGTATTTGTGACAGAAAACTCCTGCTTTGTAAAATGCAGCGTGCCATTAAACGATTTTGAATTTTGATATGTTCCAGCATATCTTGATATGGAAATTAACTAAATTAGGAATGGGGTCTTTGTAGTAAAATTTTGAAGAAATCCTCCTGCTTTAACAAGAAGCAGAAAATGGGAAACCAAGAAGTCTAAGTGAAGCATGATAGCATGTACCATTTGTCCTCATTTCATACATTTTCATTGACATTATTGAGATCTGAAATCTCCTACTGGCATATTATGCTTTTTCAATATCTAGTCCGGACAAGATTTTCTAGAATAAAACAGAGTTTCCATTACAAAACCTGGGAAATTCGGAGACATGCAGATGATTTTTTCTAAGCTGCAGTTGATTGCCCTCGGCACTTCGCAGGGCTGGGCTAGAGACTTATAAATTACGAGGGCATTAGATAAGTATCCTCGGGAAAGCCTCTGTGGTAGTGATATTATTACAGCTATTATCTAGTCAGCAAAGTTAATGCTTGCCTGTTTGTGTTTTTTTTTTTTTTTTTTTTTTTAGAGTGGAGTGTATGTTAATAAAGTGTTCAGTATTCATTGCAAACAGCCTTGTCTGTTTTCTAGTTGAGATTCTAAAACCCCTCCTGCTCCTTTTTTTTTTCCTTCTCTTTTTTTCGAGACAGGCAGACTTCATTAACTTCAGATTTAATTTAAAAAACGAGCGTGGAACTTATTGGCTCAGCACCTTAAAGAATTCCATGTTTAATAATTGTGAAGGCTTTCCATCAGATTTGTCTCTGTTCTGAATTAGTAATGTTGCTGACTTATTGTTTTAGAAGAGGAAGTCCTTGACCTACTGGGTTGAAAGAATTGTGACTGCTCTGAACCTTTGTGGGTCCTTTAGCTCTGCCATATCCCCTGTGAATAATTAGAGGTATTTGAAGGTATTGCTGGAGAAGCCAATTTGTGTCTTTCACTTTGCATATTGTTGAAGCCTCATGAATTAATCATCAGCAGGGCAAAAAATTAACTTCTTCAGACACATATTTTGATGGGTCATGAGGGAGAATGTAAAGTGATCTGTAAAATATTCTACTGATCCTCTAAGTATTAGATTATTATACCTACAGGCTAATTTTGTGGAAGAAAAGAGTTTCTTTTTCTTTCCTAAAAGACAAATGCACAAAAAAGAGAAAGTTACGTTTCACTGTTTTTCTGGCAGCTGAAGGCATTAGAAATGCAATCACTTAATTTGCTGAATGCAACACAGGCAATTCTGCAGTCTGAGTGAAACAAATCTTGAGGGATCTTGTGTACATATTTTGTTTGTTAGATATTTCAGTCCCATTTTTTAACACAGGTAAGCTGCATCTTTAATGCTGGAATCTTTTTAGCAAAAATAGGGGGTGACGGGAGGAAAGAAATGTTTGGTGATTTGTAATTGTCTTTGCCCGAGAAGTCGCCAGTTGTCTTCTGAGATTCTTAATAGCTGGTTGTCGGGGGGTTCATTTGCTGCTGTGCTAAATATTTCATTTTTTATTTGTTCTAGCAAATGAGACCGAATTAGCATTCTTCTGTGAGGAAGATTACAGAAACTACAAAGCTAATCCTGTTTCGGCCTGGTGAAGATCCCAAGAGATTGTTTTGTTTTCCCATACCTGTTGTAAATTTTCCTTGCTCTGCTTAATGACTTTTTCTTTAAAAGATCAATAAATCCTAGAGGATTGCTTTGCAAACAGTGCAATTCCCTTCCTATAGAAATTAATTTCTGCCAATATGCTCAGACTGAAAGAGGGGAGACTGGGGGACATGGGTGATTTTTTCCTTCCTGTCACACTTCTTTTTCCTTTGCTCGCCTTTTGCCGTGGAGGCAGCACGGCAATCTCCAACCCATGGCACACATTCTCGGTGTGATCCTGCACTGTTATGGCAGCTATGTATGGAGATGACACACTGCACAGTAAAATCCCCTCTCAGTAGTAACTTGTAATGAAAATGGAAACTTTTTGTGACCACATCACTGGGTATTTCAGAGAGCTTGACAAGAGAGTCTCTCTGTTTCGAGTAATAGATTTACCTCACTCGCTTCGTGTTTGGGCTCTTTTGTTTGAGTGGTGCAGACTGGCAAGTGTTCCGGGCTCTCTGCTGGTGAATGCTTCCCTTTATGCTTTTTTCCAGCCCTCTTTAGCATGCTGAAACAAAAAATGACTGTTTAGAAGCTTTTGTATTCGAGGACCAGCTTGCTTGTTATTACATTACTTCAGAGAGACACCTTCATGTAGGAGGCAGCAACCTGAATTCTGCCAGGGCTTCGGTGCCCATTAGTAGGAGTCGGGCAGTATTCCAAATAGTGTGAAAGCTCACGGTTTCAGTTTTAAGAATAAAACCTGTATGATTGCATTTTTGCAAGGAGAGGCCCAGTCTGCATACCTGATGTCTTTGACTGGGATTGATTCTTTCCTGCTTTCCAGGAGCCAAATACTCTGCTGCTGTACCTTAGTTCTTGGTAATGCCAGACTTTCCTGGAATTAACCAAATTAAGAACAAGAAAAAATAACGAAGCCAATTTAGATTGACAATTATGAAACTGCTTTTTAGGGGTTTGGCAAGATGGGACACTGTGTCTTTAAGCCTCTCTTCACTGAAATAGCAGTGATTCTGGCTCTCTGCCTTTGCAGGCTTTTGGACATAGGCTCTGCTAAATCAAACGAGACCTCGTGTGATTGCTTTAGGCCCATACATCTACCTCATGTCTGGGTCAGGGCTGGCAACACCATTTCCACTAGAGACTCCAGAGAAGTAAGCCTACAGTTTCCCAGAACTCTGATTGTTATTGACATGTGATAGGGAAAGCAAATGTATGATTTCCAAAGTTTCTAAGTAAAAGTTCTTTTGGCTATAGATGTAGGGCCAACGTGTTGTTCCCATCTCATTTTCTTCATCCTTCATGACAGCTCTCCAGCTTAGACCAGAGGCCTTCCAGGTAACTGCTGTTCCCACCAACAGCATTGCTCCAAACAGTTTTATTCTCTTGTGAAAGAGGTCTGCCACACTGTCACCTGCTATTAAAAAGGTGACTGTATCTTTGTCTTGTGAGGAGACCTGTGTCACTGAGTGGGAGGTAGATGGGATGCTGAGGAGACCACTGTCCTACCAGGGTGCCCAGATGATGTCTTTCAGCACGCTTGGGCTCTTGAAATGAGCAAAGATTGTCACTGTTTTGCTTCTGTACTGGGAATTTTAATTTGGTCTCCAACCCTTTCAGGCAGATTTGGATCAGTTTTGTGGTGCCTTTTCTTTAAGGCATTCATGTTTGATGTTACCAAATTCTAATGTCCTTTCTGTAGTTACAGCTAGTAACAGGAGTTGTGTGACACTGAGCAATTCTACAACATCAGCAAGAAAACTGTAAATGTTCTAATGCAAATTAAGAATTGTGTCTGTCACTCTAGTTTCTGTTTCCAAGGGAAGAGTTAAGCTTGTGCTGTGTGAGCTCTGTTCTCCTTGGCAGTGGCACTTCACTGGCTCCTTTCTGCAGCAGCACAGTGGGGCCTTTTGTAATGCTCTCAATGACCATACTTGTAAACTGAATTCTTCCTGAAGTGTGTTTCTACTGTTTTTTTGTTTTGTTTTTTCTTTAATTGGGCCCTTAATAATGCTTTTTTCAAAAAAAAAAAATAAACAAAACTAAAAAACGCTCAAGCCACCACAAAACCATAGATAACAGCTGAGAACTTAAGACAGATACTGTTCCAACATTTTAGGTGGGGTATGGAACAGCAGTATGTACCCTTGTTTCAAAATGGGGTTGATTCCAAGATTGTTGCACTCTGAATGCAATCTGGGAACACTGGCTAATAAATTACTAAAGACTGAGGATGTCTTTGCCTGTGTTGTTACGAAATCTTTCTACTAAAGGAAACCACCCCCACAGTTGGTACCACACTTTGTTATCCTGGCAGAGGTTGTGAACTGTTAGTTCACAGTTACTGTTGATCAAAGGTGGCTCCTCCATAATGTATAGTGGGGTAAACCACACAGCTTTGCCAGCATTCTTAGGCATTGTGGGGTTAATAAGGATTCACCTTAGGATATGACATCTTTGGAACCTTTCACTGCCCTTTTATTAAGCAAAAAGAGCAGTAACCAGGGTGGATGCTGAAATAAGATGCATCTTCTCCTTGGTTATAGCAGCGTAGTAGGGAAAGGTGGTCAGACAGGGAGTGCGGGAGCTATGGTGTTTCTCAGAGAGTGAAAACCACTTCAGAGAGTGGAGTTGTGGTTAGAAATTGTAGAATAGCTACTGAAGGAGAAGAGGGGAAATTAGAAAATTACCACAAGGAGGAAGAAGAGGTAACGGTGTAACTGAATAAGCACAGAAAGTCTGGAACCTACAACTCTCCTGGCATGTATATAGTGAAATAGTGCTGCTTTTTATACCACTACGTGTGTGAAAAGTGTTCTTGTATCATTATGCATTGTAATCGTTTTTTAGAATTGAATGCAGAAACTAGCATATTATGCATACCATCTTTTTCTGGCTCTGATATCTTGTACTTCCTGCATGCAGTTGCTTTTGTGTCCTTTTCTGTCCAGATGTAGTCAAGTTGCCTCTTGAAGATGCAAGAGCTGCTACAGTGCTGGCACAGGCAGCTGAATGAAATGCTGCCAGAGACACAGGGGAGTCCTCAGATCAGGTACGAACTGCCATTAAAGTTGGGGAACTGCTTTATCTGATGAAAATGTTCTTAGAGATGATCCAGAGATAAGTCCTGAGCTGTGATGTTCCTTTCTCATTCTCAGTGCGTTCAGCACATCCCCACAGACCATTCACTTAAAAATGAACTTGCAGGTCGCAGCCCAACCCCTGACACAGCAATGACAGGATGTTTGTGGGTTCTGCCCATGCAGGCTAAGAAGTCCTGGATGTTTAGAGATCAAGAATGAGAAGACAGAACACCTGGTACTAATTCTTGGTCTCATAAGACCAATATGATCTTGGCTTCAGAGACAATGGCAGCTGGCTGGAGGCATTACAAGTGCTTAAGGGAAGCGCACGCTTCTGCGCCTTGGGCAGTTTGCTGGGCTGAGCTCAGCCTTGCTGGCTGGCACCAGTGGCACCTGATCTTCCTTCCGGGATTTCCTATTCATAGTGCTATAGGGCAAGGATTTGAAAATGATTAATGAATCAACTAGGTATGGCCAGTGGATAATTTTGCTACTCTTCATGTTATCAGGACACTGATTTTATTTTTCCTGCTACTTGCTTTCCTGCCATGAAGCTGGAGAAACAGACCCACCTCTGCTCGTTTTCCATGCCATTTCCCCTCCCTTCGAGCTGCCATCTCTGCTTATTTACAGCACCTTAGTGGTTAGGTTTGTACCTCATATACTATGTGAGCAGCATTTTCTGTGGCAGTGAATGTACTTTTTTAAATTTGTGATGGAATGTCCTTTGAAATGGACACCTTTACTGTGGTATAGCTAGTTGTGCACAGCAAGGGATCTTTTGTTGCTTTAAAGAAGGACTTGCATAGGACAGCACTGTTCACTGGTCAGTGAAAGCAAAAGTGTTTTTATCATAATGCTTTGCATCTTGGAAACAGGAGAGAAGTGATGTGAGGGATGCAGAAATCCAGCAAAACCCCAGGACCTATTGCCACAAACCATCTGAGTGCAGAGAAAGCCACCAGGTGTCAGCACAGCCTGTTCTTTCATTCTCTGGAACCCATGTCAGCTGAGAGATACAGAATGTTTAGGATGTGTGCTTGTCTGTGAACTGGTTTAGTCTGCAAAAGTCTGTGCTAGGGCTCTGGTGATGGAAGCTGAAACTTCCCTTGCAGAAAGTATTTCTTTTTATATTAAAATCAAAGAGCAGCAAATTGAACTGGTATCAGTGCCTAAATTCCTCGTTAGAGAGCATCCTTCACAGAGCCAGCTCCAGCGTGTCTAAATCTTTGCATGCTGTGGGGAGGCATTTGTAGAACATTTGTTTGAGGAATTGTCTGGAAAAGATCAATGTTAATTTGCTGAGGTTTTGTGAAGTAGGCTTTAAATATGCCATTTTTTTTTTCTTTAAACACAAGGAAAACAACATGGAACAGACACGCATGTGAAGCAGAGCAAAAAGTCTTCAGTAACACAGCTTAAGCACACAACAAATGTGTCCTCCATGCTCCTGACTCTAAGCTCCTGCTATTCCTTATCATGCAGGGATGAGCAGGGCTCCATGCTGCACTCTCCAACCCACGCTCTCTGAGCTGCAGCGAGCTGAGATGGGATATGAGTTTTGGAGCCTGAACTCAAGCACTGTGCAGAGCTTTATGTTTTGAATGATTGAAGATGCTGCCTGGTTGAAAGAGTAAATTTGAACTGTTGCACAGGGATGAGGCATGACTGAGCTTTCTGCTGAGATTGCCGTCAGTCTTGCAGCAGCCAGGCAGACTGTGGAGGAGAGGGAAGGGAGCAGTGGGTAGAAAGAGGGTGACAAATTCTTCCTTCCTTTTATTTTGAGCTGTTCCTTTCTTCTAGCCTTGCAGCACTGATGTCATGTTCGGGGCTGGCCACAGCTTATTGTGTCTGAGAGCAGTGCATTAGTGCCATGCTGTCACCGTACCCTAGCAGCCATTCACAGCCTGGAGGTGATGCACAGGAGACTGCAGCCTTTTGCTGTCCATGGGGGAAAACCACTGTGTGTGTGGCTGCACTGCAGTGCAGGGCACCTGGGAGGTGTCATTCTTACTTCCCCTCCTCCTGCAGAGCACTCACTTCCACTTCGCTGGAGACCTCCTCTTGCAGCCTGGCACATGGCTGAGAGCAGAGGTGGGTGTTGGGGCTGGAGATGCAGTAGGGGAGAGGATGGAGCATAGAACTTGTGTCTTCTTGTAGGTACGATATTTTTGATCGGATACAGATTGTATTTTCTGTTTGTTAACTTCCTCTCTCTCTGCTAGCAATAGATTGTTCTCTTTGCAGTAAGCCAAAAGCTGCCCAAAAGCGTGAGTTCCAGTTGGTTGTTGTGCAAATGAAGAAGTGAGATTGCTTCAGATAGATTTCTAGCAACCCTAGGTAAAGTATTGGATAGCTTAATGGTCATAAACAAGAGGAACAAAAGTTTTGGACTTACCCTAATGGTGATCTCCCCCTGAGATGATGACACTTCATCCAGGAGCAGTCAGATCCCACAAGAGAGTTGTTTTCCCCTTGGTGGCTGGCTCTTAAATGAGCCCAGGGTAGCCCCACGCTGGGTCCACCCCTCCTGGTCACCCTGGGTGGGGGGGGCACAGGTGCTCCCTAGGCCAGCCACCGCCCTTCACCAGGTGCTCAATCACTGATTCAGGCCGTGACCTAGTGTTTCCCTTACAGTAGTGAACACATTCAAGAGCTCAGTATGACAGCATAGGTTAATAATAGAATTTATCTTTGTATGTCCAGTTCTGCCCTCTGGCAGCTGACGTGGTGCTGTGTACCAGGAACATCAGCAAGGGCTGCAAGAACCGTGCCTGTCTGCACTCATTTCACATCTCGGGAGGATTTAATTCTGCCCTCTAACCTGAAGCCCAGGGAGTCAGTAGGGCCCAGCACAAGAAAACACGTCCACAGTGTGTTACTTTTCTCCTTGTCTTTTCTAAGTTTCAAAGGTAGCCTTTAAGGCCAATTTGGGAAGCCCCTTTCTTCTGTGGATCGGGTTGATGTAAGGGGAAGGTATGGTACCAGCCTGTTTCTACCCAACTTTGAGGTCACACCTTCGGCTCTGTGCGTGCATTTGGCATCCGTCCAACTGGAGCACAACTATTGGTTTTAGAGTCAAACAGCAATCTAGAAGTGGAAGCTTCATACCCTAACAGTATGATGGCAATTTCTCCACGCCCCTCAAATAGAAGGAACCTGGTCTTCCGGAAAGCAGGCTTGGATCTTGCACAGTATCTTTGTTTTCTAGAGTGCTGAGTGAGACAGCTACTTACGGGCAGACATCTGACTGTAGACAGCTCTTTGAGGCAGCAGGCTGGCACGTAACAGCAGCAGCTGAAGCATTGTGGATCAGATGGGGGACACAGATAACAAGAGCAGCTAACCAGCTGAACAGCAGCTGCAGTAGATCTTCCACTGCTGAGGTTTCTAAATCTAAAGCAGATTATCTTTCTAGGGGAACGGCTGTAGTGCCACTTGAAGTCTTTAAAAGATTCTTCTAATACTGTGGCTTGTATTATGTGATCCTTCTGCCTGGCTGTACACAAGTTACTTTTTAGGCCTTGAAAACGAAACTGCTTTGCACGCTCTGCCAACAAGAACTGTCTGCAGTCACAGATGGCATCTCCCCACTGTGTACTGCATGCTCAGCTTTAGGGTGGTCCTCATGGCACTAAAAGCCTCGTGCAGAAACTCTGAAAAACTGATGCTTCTTAGTAAGGTGCAACAAACAGGTAAAAGAAAACTGTCCGCTTGTAACAAATCTTGTTCCTTGAACCTGAGGCATGGTCTGCAGGTCCCACTAGCTCTGTGCAGGACGTTTGAGCTCAAGGATTTGGCAGACTTTTGCTGCTGCTTGTAGCAGCTCACACAGCTGTGCCAGCCACCTTGGAGAGGCTGGAGGAAATATATCATACAGAGGTGCTGAAGCGACTGCATTCCCCTAAGGATTTAACTGTAGTTTGACATATCACTTTGTAAGTAAATCCCTGAAGAGCAAGAAACCAATTGCACTGTTAAAAGCCTTGCATTATAAACCAGGAGTGAGGGAACTGTACCTGCAGAGGTTAAGCTTCAGCACAGGAATTTAAATGAACTCATTAAAATCAACTTACAAATTAGCTCATTAAAATGCAACGCTGCAGATCCAGAAGTTGGTCGATCTGGCATCCCACTTCTATGAGGAAGTGATTTAAGAAATGGAGAACAAAATGATAGTGTTAAAACTCCCTTTTTTCTTTCCAGCCCCATAAACCTCATCGGAATCTCCCTCTTCCTTGAACTCAATCAACAGCACTTTCAGTTTGCTGAATAAAGCTATTTTTGTTCCTGCGTAACACCTCTAGCCTCGTGCCATGAAATAATGGTCTGCATGCACTTGTGGCCTCCCATGGGCATAGCAACTCTGTACTGCAGGCCCTGCTCAAAGCAAGGATCATCTTCACTTACTGTCTTGATAGCAAGAACCTACCTGCTGCTGGCCTGGGTGTGTTTTATCTCCTGGTGGTTAAATCCCAGCTAATCACCCTACTCTCTACTACTGCCATTGAAGCAATGGTATTGTTTAGTTGGAGAGGGCAAAAAGATCCAAATTAGCTCTGATACAATGTCGCAGACCTGTTCAGAATATCTTTTATATAACTACAGAGACCAGTGGTTAGAACTGGCCTTACAGCTTGTCACTTGGCTTTTACAAATTGCAGAGGCACATCGTAGGCAATACAGAAAATAAAAATAAAGAATTTACATCGCAGTTATACTCTGCAATAATATATATGTTTGTGTGTGTGCATATATACACAGAGAGACAGAATTTCCAAGTACAAAAACAATTAATTGAGAAATTTTAAACTAACCTCACTAAATCCCCTATCCTCAAAATTGTGTAGAGAAATATCATTCAAAACCACCTAAACTACTTTTCAGTGTTCCAGAACCAGAAGAAATTATCCAAACTGTGTGTCAAAGGTTTTAGAGACCAGGTGCCACCAGAAGGCACCATTTGAAATGCAGTTCTGCATTTGTAGGAATTGGTTTCAGTCTTTACAGAGATGGTGACTGGCTGGCCAGTATGTTGGCACAGGTGTTACCCACAGACCTTTCCCTTTGCCATCAATGGGAAAGGGCATGTGGGTGTGAAAGTCGTGTAAATAAAGTCAAAGTGCAACCCTGGGCAAAACAATAAGTTTTAGCCTTGAAGCATCTCACAGCAAAACCACACCTTCCCCCTTGAAGGCAAAGCCTGCAAGCCTGTGTAATGCTCTTTCCTTGCTTCTTGCTCTTTTTTTGGCCAACAGGCTGTCGTCTTGCCTGACCTAAAGATGCAAAAAGAAGCTTAGCTGAGAAAAAAAAGGCATTGGAATACATTATTGTAAACAGAAAATGTGCAAACTGATGCTTTTACGTTGACTTTGCTTGCTGATGAAATGGAAGAGAGGACTAATAACAAGCTTACTGAATCCAATTTTCCCTCAAGCATGAGTTAAGCTGGAGCGGGTGGAATTATACTCATGTGAAAGTGCATCAAATCCACGTGGAAACTCAGCCTACCATTCAGCCACAGCTAAACAGTGCTGCACAATCAATCTGCTTGGCGAGCGATTCGATCGGGTGCTGATCTGAGCTAGGCTGTGGAGGTGGATGGGGAGACCTGAATAACCACAACTTTCTGAAAGGGACACCGGGAAAGAATGGTACCTTCCTGTATTGCCAGTAAATAAATTAATAAATAAAGATCAGCTGATTAAGAAAACTTTGCATCTCCCTCATTCTCATTTTCTTTTGCTCAGTGAAATGAAGTGGTGTTTGGAGACTTTACTGTAAGCCTTATGCAAAAACTAAAACCCCTCAATATCATCACTGGCAGCTTGAGCAATACTTGGAGAGTATTACTCACTGCAGTCATTTGAGGCGAAACAGGAAATTCTTAAGTTCCTCTGTCCATGAATCATCCAGGTTACAGAGGCGGTGTTGGCTTGTAGAAGGGCTGATGTGCCCCAAAGTTGACCCACGTTTTCCCTTTTCTATTAACTAGTCTTATAAAAGGTGCTTCTTGGTCCCACAAATAATACATCATTTGATGCTGACAGATGTTTTTCAAAGCAATGCTCAACACTGAGAGGAGGCTTTTACTTAACTGTAGGGAAATGAAGCTGTTCCAACCATGTCCTTGTGCCTGGCCTCGCTGAGCTAGTCTTCTTGTGTCATCCTGACTGCTTGCCTTTAAATGAGCTTTGGCAAATGGCTGTCCATTCTCTATTTGGATGTCCAAAATCTAAAGAATTATTCTGATAAAGTGCAAGAGCTTGAAGGAATAGAAAGTGAAAGGTAGAAAATGAAGTTAGGATGGAATTCTTCATTACCCTGTACCTTGTCCAAAGTGTGTGTGAAGTCAGAAGAGCATTTGATATGTGCTTTGTGGTCAAGGAACTGACTTTTTAAGGTGCAAGGCAATGCAGGACAGTGCCCCAAATGTGCAATTCCTGAATTTTCATGCTGTGGTCGAGACTAACCGATCCCTTTGCAAGACAGTTCAAAGATCTTATTGCTGCTGGTGAAACAGTGGCTTCAGAGCTGCTGATCTGTTGTGTAAACAGACATGTTCAGGTGACAATGATTTCAAAGAGCTTCACCCCATTATGATCTAGGGCTTTGGTTTTCTCTGTGAAATATTGTGAAGCAGCAGGTCTTTCTGATAACTATCTTCACTCTATTTCCATCAAATACTGCCTGAAACTGGTTTAGGAAAATGGAGAATATACAGTAGCAGTCTCTGCCACCTCAGAGATAGCAGTGTAGATGAGGTGTGTGGGTGTTGGGGACATCCCTCTCTTCGAATGCTTTTACACTGGTAGCAAAGGTGATTTATTTCTGCAGCCTATAAACACGCACCAGGCACAGCTTACAGGACCAGAACTGCTGTCTGTATTTGAGAAGGCAGATACTTGGATTTGCTGTCAGGTTTGGATACTGTTACTAAAACCTGCAGACACTGCATAACATGGATACTGTCCTGCTCTTACCTGGCTATAGTTCATTGAGGAGACCAAACCCAGAGACAATTTGTGTTTCTAAACCTCTGTGCTTAGGTTGATCCAGGCACTCGAGAGGCAGAATGTCTTTGCCTTCATAAAGCCCAGAAAATCTTTGCACCTTCGTAATTAAAAAAGAACACAAACATTGACACTCATGAGAGTAGATGAGGAAGCAACAGGGAAGTACTGGTATAGAGCACGGCCAAACAGCACCACCAGTGGCAGAATCCATCAGATTTCCATGTATATTAATGTTGCTAGCTCAGCTTTCATGGTGATATTTAAGGCAATATTTGTCCTAGCAAACCAGCAATGTAATTGAAATACCACTGTCTAAACTAGTTTCATGGTAGTCCATTTTCTGAAATCACCAAATTTTATTATTTACCCACAGTATAATTTTACCAAAACATACATATATTTAAGAAAAAGAAACACCTTTATAGAAATGTTGATAGTGCTTTGAAATCCTCGGCCACTCCTGGGGTTTCTTCAGACATTGCTGGAGGTCTCCCCGCTTGCATACTCCCCTGTTGCGCTGGGCAGGACAAACTTCACGTACCTGCCCTTCTCCCAGCCCCGCCTGATCCGCAGGAGTCTCTGCTGGATGCAGGGCAAGCAGAAGGTGACTTTGGCCAGGATGACAGTACATGGGACGAGCAGCGTGAGGGTGTAGGTGGGCGGCAGGTAGAACTTGTACTGGTTCTCATCGAAGGCCCTCGACCAGCCGTACGTGAGGGTGTGCAGAGTGCTGACCACCAAGGCGATAAATCCCAGCGTGGACTGAAAGGAAGAGAAGCACACAGCAGTTAGCAGAGGGCCTCCTTTTTCCCTGTAAGAGTACACAGCACGAGAGAGCAGTGAGTATCCCGTGTTTCTTTGAGAGAGTAAAACATAACTGGAAACCTTTTGCAGGCAGTGCGCAGGCCCGCATTCTTCGTGTTCTCCTCAGAAGCTGTGTGTGATACCAAGAGCTCAAAGCAGCCTCCTGGAACACGCCAAGGGGTGGGCTCCTGCCCCTATGGAAAACCCCATTTTCAGCTGAGATTGTGGCTCCCAGGCATCCACAGAGACAATATTTGGCTTGGATATTTCCAGCTCCCGCTGAGGCTTGCTTGCAAGAGGGGTTTTAAACAGTGGTCCCCTTGCTGGTGGTTTCCTTCCTGCCTGAGGAGGGGGCTCTGAGCTCGCCAGAGCCTGCTGCAGGAGCAGCACACCCCAGCCAGAGCCCTCAGCAAGGGCACCAGCTGTATTTTCACAGAAAAGTGTGGGTGTAGCTCACTGCTGGGCTGTCCAGCTCTGAATGCTTGAGCTAAGCCTGCAGTAACAACCAACCTCCAAGATATCTAGACAGGAAAAACGTCACCACGTGCTGCTGATGTCCCTACATGAGGGAAGGAAGCCTTTAGATGTTGAAATACCTTGGTGCAATCGGTCAGAGATCAGCGAGAAGCATTGGCTGCCCAAACATATGTCCAGGGAAGAACATCCAGCAGGGAAATCAGGGATCAGGCAAATAGAGGGAAGGGACCTCTCATATTCTCCTGAAAAAAATCTCAGCTGGAGAACTACTCCCTTCAAAATACCCCTTCCTGTTTGTGGTTGCTGACAAACCATTTTAAAACCCTGACAACTTCTTAATGTGTACTGTGTTGTTAACAACAAACTGGATCAGGACTCCTCTACCCTGCACAGCGAATTATTCAAGCAGCTGAGAGGACTGGGCAGACAAGGAAAGGAGATCTCTAAAATATGCCCCATATCTATGTACTTCACTTTTACAGCACCGTCATGTGGGTGTCTGTAGGTGCTGCCAAGTTTGGGAGCTCTTCTCTGTGCCACACTGAGCGCTGCCCAAGGTCACCCTGCAGCCAGCAGCAGCCCCGGGAGCTGAACCTCGGCCCCTGGGCAGCCCCACACCCACCCTTTCTTCCCAAAAGCCATGGCTGATTCCTAAGCCCAAGCAATAGCAAGCAGCAAGCCCCAAAGGGTCAAGATTTGCTTCACTCAGAAAATGAAGGTGTCTGCTGGAACATGCCATGCAGCTGAAAGGGATAACGCTCCTAACAGCGGGAACCGACCCATGGCCCATCCATCATTTGTCAGCTCTTAGCTCCCCTCCAATGGGCAGAACATCCCTGAGTGGAGAGAGGCTGGGAGTGCCCACAGGAGGCTGATCCACAGAGCAGGGGTGTGGGCAGGGCAGGGGGAGAGGTGGCGGGGTGAAGCCAGGGGCAGTGGGTGCTGCCTGCCCCGGGGCGGGGTGGTGCTCCACGTATGGCAGGGATGTCAGAGCTGCAGGTAATTAGTTTGTTCCTCTACAGTTTCTCTTTCAAATGCTGCCAGCACCAGGGAAAAGCAGAAGTGGAAATTAGTAGGACAAAAGAGGATGAAACATCAGAGCTGCGCAGTGACCCACCTCGGTGTGCGGGCGGCGGGGCACGCGGAGCACAGAAGCGCTCTGACAGTAAAGGTGTGGGTAAGGTGTGGGTGGCAGCTGGACACAGCGCTGGCAGCTCCTCGGAGCGCAGCAGTGACACGAACTGGGGCTCTCTGGTGCCAGTGGGGCAGAGCTCAAGCTGGGCTGTGCAAGAAGGCGAAAGTTTGCAGCTTGCAGCTCTCAGCCACCCCAGTGCAGTGGATTTGCCCACGTGCCCTGACACAGCCCCAGTTTGTCCTCTCCATGCAGGTTCTGGCTGTAAAGCTTGTCTGTTTTAAACAGCATCGGGGTTTTTGCAGTCCCAGCATGGGGAATACGGGGCTGCTGCCCAGGTCAGGTGTTAAAGCCCTCTGAGAGATGAGGGTATGAAGAAGGGATCTTCCTAATGCAGGTTTAGCATGCATTTTCTGTTCTGGATTGATTTTTCTCTCCCCCTTCTCCTCGGTGTCCGGGAGACTTGCTGCAATGAATCACTGAAGGTGACTCTGTCACACGTGGCTCATTTAGAAATGCCGTGCAGCATCCAGGGCAAAAAGCACCTTCCTGACCCATGTAAGTTTCTGACTTGTGCTGCCATTAGTCCTGGAAAGTCATTAGCTGTGTGGAAGCCGGCCCGGGCTCTCACTTCATCAACAGGAGGGCTGGAAAGGGTCTGATGACAGATGTGTTGCATCCTGCAGTATGGGAGCTAAGAAAGAAACCAGGTCAACGCAACCTTCATGTTCCCAGAGAAGTTTTCAGGGTGGGAAGGTAAAGGCAATCACACACATTTTCACTTCTCTGCCAATTAGTTGATTTGTAAATGACCAGGGAACATTCAAAACATCTCCTGTAAGTTGAATTGCATAGGAATTGTTCCTGTTATCCAGTGTCTAGATCCTGTCCATCTTCTGTTAATCAAAACTGTGCATCCAGTCTGGCTATGTTTGCTAGCTGAAAGTTGTGTATGTGCAGGAGTTACTACAAAAACTGTTTTTATTTTAAAACCTTAGTGACAATCCAAATGTGCTTTTTGGCCTGTCAAGCAATGGATGTGTATTTTAAGAGAGTGGCAGCACCCATGGCACTGAGAGATGCTCACAGTGCTGCTGGAAAACACCAGAACTGGGGAACTCCAGGTAAGGAGTGGAGCAGAATGGTTCCTGGCTTTGTAGCGATCCCCAGCCCTCACTCGGGTGTGGCTTTTGGTGCAGCCCCTCTCAAACACAGCAACGCCTCAGCTGAGATGGCAGCAAACTGCTGCAGTTTTGGAGATACTTTGCAGGGACTGCTGTGCTCGGCATTTCCCAGGCCTTTCCCTTTTCACAGCCAGCCAATGCCTCTGATGTACTGTAATGGGGTCAAGTGCTGGACATCCCCAGGGCTTGAGAGTACAGCCTCGTTCTACACCCCTTGTATTTACATTACAGTGTCAGTGTGCATTAATTTAGGGAGAATCTTGTTGTTGTACGTTTGTTTCCCTCTAGTGCTGGGAACAGCAGCTGGATCTGCTATTCATTTCCTCAAGAAAGGCATCATCAACTTATTGAAGAAAATCAATTTAAACATTCCTCATCAAAGAACAAACCAACCAACCAACGACGACCTGGAAGCCAACATGCTATGGGGCCTGTAATCCTCTCCTTAGAGCGACCCGCGCATTTCCTGCATGCCATCAGCCGGGAACTGGCTGCACTGCTGTGCCTCACCCCGAGCTTACAGAAATAGGTGCGAGTGATCTTTCCATGCCCTAAGGCAGGCAGTCGCTGCGCGGGAGAGCCAAGAGCTATTTTGGAGCTGAGCATTGTGCACTTGGTGCCAGCGCTGACATATTGCTGGATAGGCCCAGGAAGGGATGGCAAAGGGCAGATGCAATCACCATGTGATGTGTGCTGGTAGCAGACAGCGTACGTGTTGCGTGACACAACGCCAGCACCCGCCAGGAGAGCTGCTGGGGAGCCAGAGGGAGATGCAGGGAGTTTCAAGCCTCATTCCATGCTGCAAGGAAGTATTTTCCTTCATTTGGGATTCCTGGTATGGAACGCCTAAGCCAGGACAGGAGTTTTTCCAACATCCCAGTGGCTGCAGTGCTCCCCTGAGCTGTGGTGGTGAGAATTAATATGCTCCCATTGTCTGATCTGAAAGAGAGGTTTAAAGCCAGGTCCCCCTTCTCCCAAGGGGACAATCTCTTGGGGTCAAGCTCTCCAGGTGAGGCTTCTCTATGCATTGTAAATAATTACTCACTATCCCACAGCAAGAGAGGAGAAAAATAGATGAACTGACTTGCTAGCTTGGAGATCAGGGCACTTGTGGGAGAGCAGGCTTCAAACTCCTGCTCTAATGAATATTGAATTATTTATGTGCAGCTTCAGCAGGGAAGAATGAATGATGGATATCCACCTCTGCACGCCTAACCCCGCATACCCCAACCCCTGGGTGGGTGGAGAGGCTCCGCAGAGGAGGTGCGGTGGGACATGGGGGCTTTGCACGTGCCGGGTGCCACAGCGGTCACTGCAGCACCGCCTGGAGCCTGCCGCAGGCTGAGCAGCAGTGGTGTATAAAGTACAATTAACGAAGGGTTTTAAGATTATGTGATATGACAAGTGTTTTTTTTGGAATTTGGCCTCAAAATGAGCTCTAAAGTGCAGGAGATACTTGAAGGTTTTTTCCCTGTGATCCCTGTTAGCCTGAAGCCTTGCTCCATGTGTATCCCTGGGAGTGGCTGCCCTCATGTTGGGGGGTTTGGGATCCCCACCTGGGTCACTGTGGGCCCTTAGGAGCCTGGACTGCACGTGGGAAGAAGACTCCTAAACCACTGGGTAGCTTTGGAGAAAGAAAAACCACCCAGATGCTCCTGACTCACTTTTTAGAAGATGTGGATACAGCATCCCCAGCACCGCTGGCTACCAAGGGGATGTTGAGCATGGGAGGGAATAACCCTGCCTTCTTTAAATGGTCCTGATGCTTTGTGTGACTTCAGGAGTGCTTTAGCTGTGAATGCAGTGCTGCTCGTGGGCACAGCGTGAGGGGGAAAGGAGCCCGGAGGATTCTGCAGGGGGACATCACACAGGCAAAGCCCAGGCTGGTTTTGCACAGGATCTCTAGCTGACACTGTTAAAAGCAGGGTGAGAAAGAATTTCAGCCAGCATGTTAAAGACTCGCTCATGCAAAGCTCGCCACTAATCTCCACGTGGATGCACATGATGCAGTACATTTTCCCTTCCCCTGAGACACAGCACCCGCAGCAGCGTGCACAAGTCCTGCATGACAGCAGCGCGGTCTCCCTGGAAGCGCCACGTCCCACTGCCCTGAGATGGCCACGGGGACACGTGGCAGAGTGCCCCAACACTGCAGCACTGCCACGTGCTGGGTAGGCCAACCCCTGCCCTCCATGGTTGGTGAGGGCCTGGCTGACTGTGGAATCACTCTCTGGCATCAGCACATGTCAACTTTACCTGGATGAAACTGAATTCCCTCCAGTTGAGAGAGTTTGCGATGGATGGAAGTGAAGTGATGGCAAGTAACGACAGCAAGCCCAGGGCAATTATTCCAACAGAGATATAAATCTCCATCCTCCAGACTTCCTCCTCTACCCAGATATTCATCTTCTTCTCCATAGCCTGGCATGACAACGAAGTTTTGTTAAAATGGAGCACGTAGGAAAAGAGGAGTTGAATTTTATCTGTATTCACTTTGGTTTTGGAAGCAGATTGCCTGGATGAACACTGGTTCCTAGTCCCACCTCCAGTGCTACTGGCCTCTGCCTTTTGGGAGGTGCAAAAATGCTCTTGTATCTCACTGCCATTTGTCCCAGCTAGATCAGATCTGAAGCCTGCTGGGAAGAACTGCTGGATGCTTGCAGCTCCCACAGCCCGTAACCACGGCAGCAAGCCCCAGAGTTGCATTTGGAAAGATAATTGGAATGAGAAGTCAGTTTAAAACCAAGAAAACAAATACAGATGCTTGAATATGCAGTAGTCTCCTAATAACCTTCATTTTAAGTGCATTTAGGGGGGGAAATTGTTCACGCTAATGGAAAGGAAGATGGGTTTTATGCTTCATGGCAGAGAACAACATTTAGAACCATCCTCTTTAGCCCATTAAATGGGTTTAATTTACTAAACAAAGATGTTGCTAGAAAACAGGAGGTAGAGGGGAAATGGACACAGGATGCTTGCCCGAGATTAATGTGCGACTGTGGCAATTGAGAAGGGTCTGTGCCAGGTTGAAACTGAGAGGCTGGGGATGTCATCTGATGGACTCTTTGAGCAGACACTGCTGCCAAAACTGTCCTGCTCCCAGCTGCCTCCACAGCCCCTTCCCTCTCTGTGCTGGGACAAAGCATTTGGGTGGCTGCAGTGGGAAACACTTGGAAAACATCCCAGCACAGAAAGCAGACTGGTCTGGGGGCAGCTCCTTGATCTGGTTCACCTCTTGGCTGCACAGAGCTTCTTGTACCATCCCAGGAGAAAGCAGGGAAGAGCAGCAAGAAGCCAGGGACAAAGGAAGGGCAGCCACATTTTTCCATGGCACTGCTGGGCTGCAGGGGTGGCTGGGTTGCCTGAAGGTGTAGCAATCTCTCGATATAATCACTGGATAAACACTGCTGAAAGCCTCAGTAAGGCAATAAAGCACTTTTCCGTTTCCTTGTTCTCCTAGACTATGATCTTCAGCATTATTTTGTTACAGCCCTGGAGGCGCGTTGTGACAAGGGCTTACCTCCTATATAAACAAATCCTTGGGGTTAGGACTTGGTCACTCCAGCAGGCATCTGCTGTGACCAACAGTGTGAGCAGACAGGATTCTCCCTGCACCTCTAGTATCAGGTAGGCCAGGTGCCAGGCAAAGCTGGTTTCAAAGGCCTCTCTGTGCTCCTCTGGAGTGACGGTATGAGGGAATTTGATCTTAAACCTGGCTGCAAGTGCATGGACAACATCTTGCTAATGTGACAGCAGCATGGAGGGGCGTGTGCCTGACATGAGGTGTACACAGCACAGCACAGTTACCTCGTGAGAGACATGCTTACATAGACAGCAGCTTCTTCCCACTCATGCTTTGGAAAGTGAATGCAAAGGCCGAGATACGAAACCCACTACCCAACACCTGGCTGTGCCTGCAGGGTTATGACAGGAGCTGACCTGAGGGGTGCCAGCATTACCTGCTTGACGGCCGTCTCTATGAGCTGGTAGCGGTGGGAGCGGCGCATGGGCAGGCACAGGCTGTACACGGCGTGCAGGGCCGCGCAGAAGAAGCTGAGGAGGCCGATTTGCTTCCTGTGCTGCAGCCACTGGTCGAGCCAGTCTGGGAAACGCCGGTATTTGGTGCCATAGTAGAGCTGCGAGCAGGCTGCCAGCACACCGGGCAGGTAGACGAGAGACAGCATGACGTAGGCCACGCATGGCAGCGTAGTGTTGACCACCTCAACGGGGATCTTGTAGAACTTGTTCTTCTGCTCCCTGATATAAGGGTGGATGACCTGCCGCACCAGGTTGTAGGTGAAGAAGCAAAGAAAGAGCCCCAGAGACAAAAAGATGGGGATTTTCCAGGCTGGCAAGAGGCGTAGGGGAATGTTCTCAATCTCACAGGCTGAGGACAAGCAGCCCATGTCCACGGGGGTGAATCCCATGACTTGAGCAATTTCTGCAACGGTGCGCTTGGCTTCTTGGCTATTTGAGCAGATCAGAACCTGCAACAGATGGAAAGATACACATGGGGCAAAGAGATCAGACTGTGGGAATGAGTGTGGCAGAAGGGATGCTGCACTGAAGGAAGCCTACGTTATCACAAAGCATTGTGCTTTCTGGCAGACTTTCTGATGGGGATTTACCATGGCTGCCAAAGACTTGTCTCCTGGACAGGTTTTCTTTCATGTGTGCTTTACCGGCTGTGCTTACATAAACAGACAATTAAATAATACTTTTCACTTGCAGAGAGACTCCAAGGACTACAAAGCATGGAGTAAATGGTGTATTTCATTTCTGAGTAAAGAAATGCACAAGCTGTGGGATGGTTTCTAGATGCCAAAACCAGCACTGATGCACCTTCTCCCTGAGCCTAAGGCCATTTACTGATGCTGTCAGACCTCAGCTGCTGAAATAGCTGCGATTTGGCCCTTGTCAGGGGAAAACAGTACCTGCTTATTTCCATCCCTGGCACCGGACTGCAGTGTCCACGCAGAAACCACGTTAAAGCCTTTGACCACGGTGCACGCTGGGAACAGGGAGGCCAAGTACTCGGCATTGGATTCTTTGTGGTGGTTAATTTCAGTGTTGTTACTGACATCCACCAAGATCTTGCCTGCCAGCACATCAGCCAGGTCACAGAGCGTGGAGTAATGTTCCCTGAAAACCGCCACAAAAATGACATCTGTCTTCTTCACCGCCTCAGCCTGGAAGGTGACCTCTGCTGCAGAAGGGAAGAGGCAGGCTTTGCGCTTTGGGTTGCGGCTGCCGACCACCACCTTGAAGCCAGAGCACACCAGGCGGATGGTCAATGAGCGTGCAAAGTCCCCACTCCCCAGCACCCCGATGGTGCGGCCAGCTGCAGGCACCACACTGGGGTCACCCTCCACGCTTCGATGGCCAAGGAGGGGCTTGGCCATGTCTCCTCCGGACATCCTGGCAGGAGAAACAAGGGGAAATGCAAGTTCATTGTGAAGCTCTCACAGAAACCCACACCACATTTGCAGTCATGGGGAAAATGCCACTTACACCGCATGATGCCCCCTCCCTGGAAGTGTTCAAGGCCAGGCTGGAAGGGGCTTTGAGCAACCTGGTCTAGTGGGAGGTATCCTTGCCTATAGCAGAGGGGTTGGAACAAGATGATCTCTAAGGTCCCTTCCAACCCAAACCATTCTATGATTCTATGAATAGAAGTGCATGAGGTCTTGGACAAGGAGGGAATTCCTTGATGCCTAAACACAGATGTACAGCGCTGAGTCCCAGTAGCCCAGACCCACTGGCTGAACTGGCTGAGTGCAGTAATGTCCAGCCACCATTGGAGGGGGACAAGACACCAACACAGAAGTGGTTTTAGAACAAGTTCCCCCAGTTTGTGTGATCAAACACCTGCAGGCTGCACTCGTCCATCCTTTGCAGTTCTTTATACTTGCATCTCATGTTACAAAAAGCAAGAGCAATCCTTATAGCCACCAGCAACAACAGCTTTCGGAGCCCCATGGGACCAGGGGTGATCTGAAAAGCCCCGGTGTCCACAGGGGTCTCTGAGCCCACATTCGGGAGAGCTTGGGAGTTCTTTTGATTTCTGGGAGCAGAATCAAGTCAGGGTGAAATGACAGTGTCCCAGAAGTGGTAAATGAAGAGTTGCAGCCTTTGCCAGTTCCAATATTTGGGTCTGTTTGCTTCAGCTCTTCAATGATATGTGAAGGAATAATGAGAACTTACTCGCGACATTTAAAAAATTATATTAAAATATGATGGGATTTGCTCATGAAAGATCTTGATCAGCTTTACAAACATTAATGAATTTTGCCCTGTAACACTCTGCTCTCCATAAAAGATTAGATACTGAGGCCACAGAGAGGCTTTAAGGAAATCAATAAAATCAACAGCAGCACACCAGCTGAGCCTGGAGGTCAGGAGGAGCTCAATCAGGGAACTGCCAGGCTGTTCACGTGATGTGTCACCTATAGCTCAAACCTGCCTTGGTGCCTAAAGAATGACAAATACCCAAAGTGACACCAGACTTTTAACGGGCTCGGGAGGCAGCCCAGGGAATTTACGTACCAGGACATCTGGTTTTTGTCTTGGGCACTCTGATAGAAATGATAGCAAAGACCAGAATTAACAAACTCGTGATACATTTGGGATAGAGACAGGTTGGTTTTGGCAGAGTACAATATTGCCTTATAGCTGGTGCAATTCTTTCAAAGTGAGGGTGACCACTCAGACAGGGTGACCTGGTCACTAGGCTTTGTTTTTCATAGGCTTTTGAAAATGTTCTTTACTCAATGCTTTTTTGGGATTGAAGCAATAAGGATGCAAAAGGGAAAGGCACTTCTGCATGAATAGTTACCAATGGGAAACGAAGGGTAAGAATAAATAAATAATTTTCATAATGGGAACAGGTTGTCATGAGATTTCCCCACGGATCTGTGTTTTTCAGTATGCTCCTAAGTGATCTGAGAAAGAGAGAGAGAAGATCAAGCTTGGTTTTGATAGTTGTTTAGGACAGTCAATCTTTATTGCAAGCAATCTGCAATCCTCATTAAAGTGCCTGATCACCAAAATTCACTACTGGCACCTGCCAAGGGCTGTATATGGGCATAAAAAATGCTATCAGTACACTTTAATGAGCTGCAAGTTTGTTAAAAATATTCAGAAAAAAATGATCTGAGAGACACAGTACTCTGCAGACACCAGCTCATGGCTCCCTGACAGTCACACCACAAACACAGCCCAGGTTACCAGAGCGGGGAGACTTCTTGCACAACAGCCGCTGCCATCTCTGGTCCCTCAGCCTTGTTCCTCATGCAAAGCCTACAAACACCTTCAGGAGATGGACCTCAAAACTACAATTCGCTGTTGTGGATACAGAAAACCACAGTTTCTAAGACAATACTGCTTTTATGGAGAGGTCTACCTGCTCTCCTTGCCTCTCACCAAGACATAAAAGATGCATATGCATGGAAGTGCTCTCAGAAGAAAACCAAGTGCCAAGGAAAGGCATGCTTTCTTCCCCTTTAATAATGCCTTTTCTCTGCTTTCTGCATGTCATGCAGCTTCCTCTCATGGGCTTGGTGAGCAAGGGAAAATTACTCATATTTCTCTCTGAAGATTTCTGCTTCTGCTCCAGACCTGTGGAAGGGTTCATGTGCCTGAAGGCTGACTTGGTTATGCAGGCTGTGTCAGCGAGTTAATCAAGGCTGCTACCTATACACACACACCTGCATTAGGTATAGTCCGTATATATCAAGGTCACTGCAAAACAACACACGACTATATCACTGTATAAACATACATCGAACAGCACACTGCAGTTCTGCTCACTCTATATCAAAGAAGAGGGAATGAAGCTAGAAGAGGGCCAGGGAACAAATGAGAAAGGAGACAGGGCCTGATAGCTGGAAAAAGAAACACATAGATGACGATGGGGAAGAAACCACTGGGATTTCCCTAAGTGAGGAGCAAGCTCACAAGTAGAGCTCAGGTCAACGCCAAGCCTTGAGCAGCGTGGCGAGGCCAGTCCTCTTCATCCACACCGAGCCAGGCCACAAAACCCCGCAGTAAGTACACCAGCTCTGTCTGAAGAGACGCTGGGTTTTCTTTTTTGGCCCCATCTTATCAGGCACTTTATCAAAAACTCACTGCTTTACTTTCAAGAAACCTTCTTGCTCCACTTAGATTTATTCATGCCCAGAACTATTTGTTCCAGGGCCAACACTATTGTTTAGCTTAACTGGCTCTCTTGCCTACACAACCCCCATCTCTTCAACAACCTGCGTGCACAAAATGATGTCCTGCAATAAAGAGGCATCTCTGGTTCCTGGCCCCTGGAACAGACATCAGTGTTCAGGGTGACAGGGCAGTTGTCACCTACAGACCCATTTTGTAACCTGGAGCACATCAAAGCACTCTCCGTGCTCCCCTGAGGATATGGATTCTGCTGCAAGAAAGCCTTGTAGTGAGCTTTGTCTGTCTGTAACCACTAAGGAAAAAGTACTGAGGTGTTTGCAGTGCTGGGAGATACGGCCTTGCTGTCTCTGGTTATTTTCGTTAAAAAGGCTCACAGAGCCAAACTGCCTTTGAAGTCACCAGAAGAGTTAAAAGTAAGGCTCCTCAAAGTATTTTCTGAGTGGAGGTGAGGGTTGTGGTGCTGTTATTTCAGCCATACACTGACCAACAGCCTCTGGAGCAGGGCCTGTCCCTGCCACATGTTCCCTGCATGGTGGCTGTGTGGTGGCAGCACGGCATGGGCCCAGTGCCACCGTGAGCCACGTCTGCCTCACACCCTTGCTGAAGGAGCAGAAAATCTCTTTGGTAGTAAACACATTTTGCTGAGACGAATGCCTCTGACTAACAGATGCCTGGAAATGGAGTGTGTGATTACTTAACAGCTTTCTTTAACTTCTGTATCTCTGCAGAACACAGACCCCATCTCTCATCTCCAGGTCTTCGGCTGGGCCCAGCAGCACATTTACCTACAACCCCTGCTCACAACGCTCCCTGCCAGGGCCCGTTGTCCCTCACAGCCACGACAGACCCTCCTGGGGGCCAGGTTACCATGGAGTCACCCAGAGGAGGAAGAAGCCAGACACAGCCAGAGCATGCTGCAGCCTTGGATAAACCTCATTTATTGATTTTCCCTGTCAAGGAAACTGCACCCCTGCTGAGTTACAGCATGTGAAGTTCAAGGAGATCAGTGTGTTAGCAAAGAAGCTACACGATGATTTAAAGCCCAGCACAGTGGAAGTAAACTAGCTTCAATCCTAACTGGGAAGTAGTTCCATAATTAAAGTACCAAGCACAATGTAAAGCTGCCCTTCAGCTAGACGGTTAATGACACCCTTATATCACTGCACAGGGATGCTGTGCCCACATCCAGCGTGCTTGTTACTGCATGTGGCTCACCTATTGCATCTCAATGGCTGTATTATTTGCAGTACAACAGCAGCGAGCAAGATCGGGAGCTCAACTCCACCAGGCACCGTTCCAAAATCAGATACAAGGCAGCTCCCGCCCCAGAGAATGGGATCAGGCAGACAAAAGCTGGGTGAAACGAAGCAGACAAATCTCTGCCGCACAGGCGGAGGGCGGGAGGGGCCCTCACAGAAGAAAAGCAGGGATAGCTCTACATATTTTGCACCTGAGGCTTGGCAGAGGCTGTTAGCTTAGGCTGGGTGCCAGGAAAACAGCTTTTCTGCCATAGAGCATGGTTTCCAGCAGGACGGCCGTTCTGGGCTGAGCCAGCTGCAGGAGCCCCTCCAGGTGTGGCCGCACTCCCAGCTCCGTCAATCTGCACTCAGATAATGCCCCACCACACTATCTGGGAAGCTGGTGCCATCGTTATCCTCCTTCCACAGACATGGGGACTGAGATACCAATGATAAGGGGGCTCCGGCAAGTTTGCCTGGGAAGACCCAGATATCCCTGGCCACTCGTTTAACAAGAAGACCATCTTTACAGGACCCTGTCAGTTATTCTGGGCAGAGGACCATAGCCTCGCTGGTTCCTGTAACTCGCAGTCTGGTGGTGCTTGGCATCTAAACTCTGAGCAAGGAGGTACCTATGGAGGAAGAGCACAGGCTTTGCTTCACCTCTGGACAAAGAAAATCAAGATCCATTTCTCTGCCATGATATTAGGGTTTATCAGATTAAAGACAAGTTGGTTTTACAATAGCTGCAATAAAAAAAGTAATGTCTTAAAACCTATCACTGAGTCAAACTGTGCTGAAGAACATGGCAACAATCTCATAAGGAGTTCCACATAATGGTGCTGTACAGCACAATGAAAGTGGCTCCCCTTTGCACAAAACCTCATCTCTGAGCTCAGCCGTACGTACAGAGTCTTAGCAGGCAGCACCCTGGCTAGAGTAACCGCCTCCATGTCTCCCCCTGGGGTCAGGTTTTGTTTAGACTGACCACAACTGAGTCTGGAGTGGCTGTGGATTCAGCCTGGTGCTTGTCCTTACAAAGCCTTGTCAGGTCTTCAGTTTCAATGCTGGGGGTTATCTGAGATAAAGGGCAAGATTATCTACATCCCCTAATGAGCACTGAGGTGGAAGGAGAGGAGTGTCCTGCTGTCTGCACCGAGATGGTGCCGGTGTGCCATGGAGCATGGTCCCACACATACACATAATTGAGGAAGGGGGGTGATGTCTGCCCACAGGTGATCTGTCTGCGTGCAGAGACCTCTGCACCTCCTGGACTGACCATGATGCTGAAGCCCAGCAGCTTCTGTTTGCAGAACCTGGAGCACTGTATGGAGCTGACGCACCGAGAAGTCACAGCTGGAGACATGCATTCAGTGCCTGAAGTTTAGGTCTTGCTGTGCATAGAAATCCTCACTTTCTGGCTACAGCTGTTTTGTTTCCAGGGGAAATAAAGAATTTAAGCCTCTCCCATACACAGAGTCCCTCTGAAGAGCACAGCCAGTACCATGTACCTGCTGAGACTGGCATAGATTTAAGTAAGAAAAGGGCTTATCCAAAGCTGGTTTTCCCCAGCCCTGCTCACATTTCAGGAGTCCTCTCAGTGCTGTCCAGGCTGACTGGAAATAACTTCTGCTCTGCAGATAGCCTGCAGATGAGGGAACGATAAGGGGAAACAGGCTTGCTACCTCTTTCTTCTTTCTCCACAGCAGACTGAGCTAGCTCCCCACCAGTACAAACCAGGAACCAGCAAGAGCAATAAACCAACCATGTGTATTGCTTCAGCCAGAAGAGTGATGTTGCAAATCTCCCTGGGATGCCAGCCAGGCTGTGAGAATGAGGAAATGCCAGCAGCAGGGTCCCCAGGCAGCCCCAGGTCCCCATTTCCCAGAACAGGCACTGCTGGGTGCTGGGGCTGTCCCCTGCCACGTGGTGGGGACAGAGCTGCCGTCGGCTCCCAGGGCTGTGGTGTGCCCCCATCCCTCTCCCTGCCCCTGGGCTGGTGTTTATCTGATTGCTTGTTAAATCACTTCCACAAGTACAGAGCCTGGCTTTCTCCCCTCAGTGTCTCTTGATCCAATGAACCTCACTGCTCCTTTTCTAACCCCTAAAGGTCACAGCATGTGATACACCCCCTCCTTCTCTGCATACTGCATTTTGAGAATGGATTTCATGTTTCCTCAGAGGACACCAGAGCTCAATTTTCCATTTGAGCCCCCAAAAGACACTGGCTGGTGCGGATGCTGCTCCCCCACGTGCCACTTCTGTTTCTACCTCCCAGCATGCTGCTTGCTTATGCACAACCACGCGGCACTGTTGACTCGTGCTCAGCGATGCCCCTAATCCCGTCCCTGTGCCCTGCCTGGCCGGTCCCTCACCCGCTGTCCACGCAGTCGCTCAGTCCAACCCCACGGGACACAGCGCGTGCCCTGCTCTTTTTGACCTTCCCTCCAGTTTCTCCGAATCTTTAATTCTCTTTAATGAGCCTCAAACTTCTCCTCCATGTCACCCACGAGGCGAATGTGTCCCTCCCTGCTCCATCACCTGCTCATGACAACATGGGCTGGCGGGTGCCGCCCCCCTGCTCTGTGCACCCTCTGGTTTAAACATTGATGAATATTGAGGATGTTGGATTTTGAAGGCAAAGGCATGACCCTGACCAGAGGATGTTCTTCACCGTGACCAGAACTCAAAAACATGTTTCAAAACAGGGTAAAGCGGAGGCGAGAGGGCTCCCAGAACTTTCCATGGGCTGCTTTTCCCACATTGGCTCAGACACTTTGGCCACAGTTTTCCTACAGGAATGCATCAGCCTGTGGGCACCTGGTGAGGTTAAACGGACAATGCTGACACTGGGCAGGAAAATCACCCATCCACAATATTGGCTGGGGCTTGACCAAACCAGAAAACAAACTGTTGGCCTCCTGCTTTAACCAGAACTATGTACTTTTAAGCACATTTACCATGAGGTTGTGCTGTAGCTATCCCCAAACTCTCCCAAATTGCCCCCCAAGAGCTGCTCACATCTCCTGCACAGGCACAGGAAAGGCAAAGCTCCCCTCTTGCAGTAGCACCACCGGCAGCCAAGTCCTTGTCAGAGTGAGGAGCTTCCTCTGCTCCACTGCCAAGAGACCACACAGCAAGAAGGGGCCTGGGGGGGGACCCAGCCTGGGACAAAACTGCATTAAATGGGAATCTGAGGCTTTTGGAAGCCTGGAGGTCTCATCCTAAGGCCACAGCAAGCACAGACCTGAAAAGCAAGATAGGGTTTTGGTGGAGCAGTGCCGAATGCGGAACTTATCTGACTGATGTGACTCTGAATAAGTTTATTTCCCCAGCTTACCACCAAAGGACAGCTTACGGCAACTTTATGTGCTGTAGGGAAGTCCTGTGTGGCTTCTATTCCTTTCTTTTGGGGTCTTCATTCGCTTGCTGCTCTTACCACGTTAATAACTATTATCCTGACTCACCCATTCCTGAGCTCTCCCCTTGCTGACATGCAGGGAGAACAGGAAAGCAGCCAAAAGCACAGATGGCAAAAGCTTCTCGAGTAGATCCAATGACACCTGCAGCCAGGCACGGCCAGAGGAGCTGCCACTGCCTGAAATGAGCTGGGGAAAATCTGCCCCATTCCCTCCTCAAGGCAGTGAGTGTTGGGCTGGGCTGCTGTCCCTGCTGCCAGCGGCGGCGAGCCCTGACCCCAGCAGTCACCCCGGCGAGCTGGCAGACCCCGCTGTGCAAAAACTTCATTCTTTCCAGGAAGGACGCAGAGAAATTGTGCTGCCTGTGCATGAAAATATTTGGGTTGGCTGTTGCCGCCTGTTAGAAGGGCCTCCAAGATCAGCACACCCTTGCGTCTCTGCTTTCGCCTCTCATAGCAACTCGGAGGATGCACAGGACCCTGTGGGGCAGAGGGTGGCCCAGGATGTGGTCTGGGGTGGGGGGGAAAGGAAACCTACAGCATGGGCCCTGCGCCCTTCCCGTGGGAGCACATCCCCTCTGCTCCGGCAGGAGAAGCATATGGGTCTCGCCAGTACCTCAGGGAGGTGAATTCCCTCGGTCCCCTTTCTTTAGGGACCCTGAGCTGCTAACATCTCACTGTGAATCAATGTGCCTGTGCAGTTTCTGCAAGCTGTTTTATATTCCTTGTTACTTTTTCTTCACTCCTTCAGGTAGGTGGTGAGACCAACAGGAAAGGAGGAAGAAGTGCTACCGACCCAGGAGGAGCTGGAGGAAAAGCAAGAGAAAAGGGCAGGCTGGAAGGGACCTTAAAGATCACCCAGTTCCAACCCCCTGTCATGGGCAGGGTTGCCAACCACCAGCTCAGGCTGCCCAGGAACCCATCCAGCCTGGCCCTAAGCACCTCCAGGGATGGGGCACCCACAGCTCTCTGGGCAGCTGTGCCAGGGCCTTACCACCCTCTGAGTACAATGACTTTGATGACTACAGCGATCCCTCCCGCTGCCTTGAGAAGGCAGCCCTTGCTTTGCCCAAACACACCGCATGCCTTCAGGCGTGTTTGAGGTATGCCATGGACACACCTGCTCCACCAAGCAGCTGCGATGGGCAGGAGAGGTGTCTGGGGAGGAAACACCTCTGGTTAAAGCAGCAGCACAGAACAACTGCCCGATGGCTCCTGCAGGACGAGAGAAACCTGGTGCACACAGCAGCCCAGCTGCCTCCCATCCCAAGAGCATCCCTGCAGCAAGAAGTTCACTTACACTAAGTAACTGAAGTTGGTGTTAGTGACGATCGGTGGTTGGTATCAGCACACTTCTACAGTGGGCACGTTATCTACAGACACCCATTCTTGAAGCCTATGGTCTGTAGGGAACTCTTAGGACAGTTTTGCAAAGGCTACAGTGGTGTATTTATATGAACTAAGTTGAAATGCAAGTGCAGGTGCTACCACAATTGAGGCTTTAGACAGACTCACTGGAAATCTGAGAACCTGCACAATGACGGAAGGAGTTGGGTGTCTTAATTCCCTAAACCCTGGCCAAATTTTTAAAAAAACGTTCAATTGATTTGGGCTCCAGAGTACCCAAGGGCTTTTGAGACAGGGTGTAAGCTCCCATATCGCTGGTGTGCTTTCCAAATGCTTTATCCATTCAATTAAGCTGCATTCCACTTAGATGAAGGTGGGAAGCAGCTTAACCTGCCGCAGGGGAAACGGCCCTGTGAAGAAGCAGTAGCATGAAGTTTGGCAATCGTTAGCACTTGCCTCCATTGTGAGGCTGATAGGAAACCTCCTCCTAATTGGTGATGGTGAACATCTGGATAACTAATTGCTGGGCTTTAATTCTGGTAATGCAATATAGCCACAGCTGCGCTAGCTGCTCCACTTCTTCCACCATTGGAAAAAATGTGTTTCCCCTGAATCTAAAGCTGCTTCTATTCACGGGTGTAACACTTCAAGGTCGCAGTCAAAATACAGTTTCTAACAATGAAAAGCAAAACAAACAAAATCAAGAGTAAAAAGCAAAGCAAACAAAAATTCTGCTTTCAAACAGCACGTTTAAGCATGTTTTCCTGGGGTTTGTTGTGTTTTCTTTTTAAACAAAGACTTGTTGAGTCACCAACATTTTCTCCTCTACAATTATGGAGGAAATCAAATATGTGCAGCGAGTACTGGATCCTGTATCACTGTCCATTTGTTCTATAGCAAATGAGATTTTAGAAGAGGAGAAAACTTCAGCCTGATTTAAAATCTAAAGTATTTTAAGTATCTAAATCTTGTTAGCCCTCCATCTCCCCAGCCTGCAGCAACATCGATCCTGGAGGCAGCAGCTCTCCTCCCTCGCTGCCTGTGTTGGTGTCACATCTCCTCAGGATGCATTTCCCAATGCATCAGTTCCACCCGCAGCACGCGGCCGGCGGTGACCTGCGGGTGGCCGTCCAGGGGCTGCAGGAGGGCTCCAGGCTGTCCCAGCCATGGGCACGGGATGGGGACAGCCCCCTGCTGGGTCACCTCACCTATAGGACAGCCCTGCTCCAAAGCCACCTCTCCAACTCCTTCCCAGCTGCCACCCTTCCAACACGGAGCAAAGGCTGAGGACACCCCACAGAACATCCAATTTCCTTTTCTGAACCTCTACACATCAAAGCCGCTCCCTGCTCGCCCCTGGGGAACCGTGTGGCCCTGGCCAAGCTTTTTGTCTGTTACTATCTCAGTTCCCGATTCCTCCCGCGCTGGAAGAAGTCATTCATCTCTGCAAAGCGTTCGCAAAGCTGACACTGAAAAATGAAACCCCGTGCGCGCGCTGCTCCGCGGGAAGGGATGCGGCTCCCACCCGGGCACCACCTGCAGCGTTCTGCCCCGCGCCCGCGGCCACCGAACCGCGCGTGTGCGCGGGGCAGCGGAGCGGGGCCGGAATCACAGCCCCGCACAGCTGCCGCCGGGGGCAGCCGGAACGCGGGGCACGGCCCAGCGCTCGCCCCGCAGCTTCGGCACCGGGAGGGGGGAGGCCCCGCGGCCCCGTTCCGGTCCCTCTCCGCGGGGCAGCGCCGCGCAGCCCCCGCCCCGCCCCGCTCGGAGCCGCGGGGTCCGAGGGCGCAGCCCCTCCGCGCCGTCCCCGCGGGGAACTCACCTCTGCGCCGGGCCGGGCAGCAGGAGGGCGAGCGGAGCCGCTGGCGGCGAGCGAGGCGCGGTGATGTCAGCCCGCGGCTCCGCCCTCCCTGCCCATGTGCCCGCCGGCAGCGGGGCTCGGCCCGGCACGGCTCGCCTGGGCACGGCCCGGCTCGGCACGGCCCAGGGGGCACGGCCCGACTCGGCACAGCTACAGCACAGCGGGGCTGTGGGGCTGCGCGGGGTGCGGAGCGCACAGCCCCCCGGCCCAGACCTCGCCGCAGTCCCCGGGCAGCAGCGCGGTGCCGAGCGCCGGAGCACGGCGGCGGATGTGGCATCCATAGGGGCAGGAGCCTGAGGCAGAACTTAATTCTCGATTTATAAGGGCATTTCCGAGCCAGCGAGCGTTTTGTTGTACTGCTGGGTGCGGCTCGGCGTGGCCATGGCCGCACTATCGGGGCCGTGCACTCGCTTGTAGGGCTCTGAGCGGGGCGTGGGGCTGATAAGGGTCTCCCCCGCCCGGGACGGCGCCCCGCGGCCGCGCTCACTGCGGCTGCACGCGGCCCCGCTGTCGAGAGAGGGCAAAGCCGTGGGGTCAGACCCGTGGGGATTTACCAATAACTCCTCCACAGCCTCACCTGCCTCTTCCTGGGAGGCTTTTTCCAAAAGCATCTTTGGTAATGTCCTTATCCTGCTATTCACTGAGGCTTTCCGAACTGATCTCACCATGGTGCCCGGGAGGGGTTGGTGTGGTTCAGACCCACGGTTTCTCCAAAAACCCATCGTCCTGCCCCGCAGCCCTGCTGGGGTTGTGCAGCCGATGCCATCACCTCCAGGGCTTGCCAGTGGAAAATAAGTGTGTACAGGTGTCCTGTGTGCATCTCGGTGACATGGCCACAGTCAGCACTTTGTGCAGACTGAAGGGAAGAAAGAGATCATTGAACTCTGCCGCGCTTTCTGGATTTTGTTACCTGCCCTCCCGCATCACATAAAGGACAATTTTTTCCTTTTCCTGCCCTTTTAGTTTATTTATAGAGCACTCAGTCAGTGCCCTTTCCTGTCTCTGTCGCTGAGGTTCCCTTCCCTGCTTCCCTCCTGGCTCTTGGGGCTCCTGCAGCCGTGCAGCTCTCCCCCCATGAGCTGCCAGCTGAGCTCCCAGCTCTGCCTTCCCAGCAGCTCCTCTCACTCCTCTTTATCCCAAACTGCTGAGATCTGCTTAGTTTTGCAATTTCACTCCCTTTTCATAAGATAGTGAACTTTTGTTTTTTTTTTCCCCCAAAGCATCCTCCACTTTTCCACCTTTCTTTTGGAAAGCAGCACGTTAAAGTTAACACCCATTGTATAACGTTCTCCATCCTCTGGCTCTGAACGGACCACGAGTTTGCTGAATGGTTCAAGCCCTGCAGCACTGTTTTTCCTGAAGGTATCTGGCCTTAAAGTAGCTAAAGTTTCCCCAAATCCAGGTGCAGGAGACAATGAATCAGAATTGTTAAGGTTGGGAAAGACCTCTGGGATCACCAAGTCCAACGGTCAGCCCATGCCCACTGTGCCCACTCACCATGTCCCCAAGTGCCACATCCACCCATGGCTGCTCCCTGCCTCCAGGACCGGGGGTGCATGGCATCAGCGAGCACATATTTCTCAGGGATATGTTCTTCATTTTGCTCTGGGTGTCACTTTACCCAGTGACCTGCCTCAATTTGGGACCAGGCTGTTGCGGTGAGGTGTGGCCAAGCACACCCAAGTGTTGCTGTGGTCCCCAGGAGGATGCTCGGGCTGTAAGTGCTGCTGTGCGAACAGCATAACCTACACCTGGGTACCCCAAATCCACCACTACGTCCACACCACCACTTTGTATCTTACGGGGTGCTGCCACCATCCCCACCCCACTCCAGTGGGGTTACCCTCCATCCTCAGTGCCGGTCCCCCCAGGGGCTGGCAGCATTCCTGAGGAGGTCCATCGGAGAGCGCGCTTAACGCGGTGCTACCAGCAAACAGACTCCTGCCGCTAATCAGCTGCCCTCAGGTTATCGCCTTCGCAGCTGCCTGGCTTTTTGGAGAAAAATGTATTTTATCACTCCTTCCTGGGGGAGACATGGTGGGGATGCTCTGTGCAGCACGGCTCGCTGCTGCCTGTCGGCAGGCGCCATCTAGTAGGGAAAGGAGAAAAACACTGACAGTACAGCAGTGGGAAGTTGAAATGAGGTTTCTTTCAAGAGCATCTGCTTGGGTGGGGAAAATAGCTTAACCCAACGCAGAGCTGTTCTGGAGCTACAGCCCGGGGCTGATGCTGTTGGGAATCCACAGCAAAATTCCCTGCATGGCAAGTGGTTAGGGCATGAAAACCTCAAAACTTAAGCAGGTCTTGTCCAACACAGGGCCTGCTTTGAAAATATGAGAAATGTAAATCTAGAGGCAGGGCACCTCTGTATGACCACCATATGGACCATTGCATCATTTCCAGGCAGCTCCTTGGTAATTCTGTTTCTGTTAATTATCTCTGTGGGCTAATTGCCATACACTGGCTTGGGCTGCTGTGTCCACACCAGCTCAGCTCGTGCCAGACTCTCCCATTTCCAGTGCCAAGGTTGGCCCTGTGGCTTGGGTTCGCAGTGTTGCACCTGGGAACCTCTTCCTGCCATCCACATGTGTGTTACCTCCCAGAGCTGAAGACATCTGCTTTTATCATACCACATGATTTTACCACAGCTCCCATAGCAGTGCTGCCATCGTGTTTTAACACCGTGCAGATGCCTCAGAATTGCATCGTATGGCTTTCAGGGTGAGTTCCCAACCCCTGGGGTTCACCAGAGAAAACCTCCCTCAGGACTAAATAAAAGGGACCCACAACATTAATTTACTTTTTTAGACAAAGTCATGATTTGATACCAACCCCATGATTTTTGTAGCGTGACCCTTCTCAGTGTGAGGAGATGATAGTGCCGGCTGCCTGTTATCTGCGGCACATGAATTCCTGCTGCAGGCACTCTGCCTCCTACCAACAGACACCAATGTCCCTGTCCAGCGGGTCCCTGCTACATGTGTGCCATGGGGCACGGCTCCCTCTGGCCTTTCTTCTCCTTTTTCCCCAACCTCGATGAAATGGAGGCCAGCGATGCTCGGTACAGGAGGCTTCTCACAAGTGGTGGGGTCCAGCAGCCTCCCTGTGCCAGGGACATCACCAGCATCGCTGCTCTTCGCCCGGAGCAGAGCCTTAATTCATCTCCACTTTCACAGATAAAAGCCTGAATTAATTAAAGAAGAGAATAGAAATCACTTTGATTTCCAGAACACCAGAAACTCCTAATTATCATAGCTCCCACAAACGCTGCAGTAATTAAGGGGCTGTTGCTCTTTCTGCTGCAGACCCAGTTTTTGCAGGGATTTTACAAGCGGTGCCCAAATTTCCTGCTCTAGGGGCAGTGCAGTGGCTCAGGGCATGGTTCTGTCTGTGGGTGCATCCCCATGAACCAGCGATGAACCACTGTAGCAATGTCCAGTTCCACCATGGATTTCTTGTTGGAATTTTGAAGTATCTTACGACAGCAAGCTACAGACAGTGCCTGTTCTCCAACAACACTCTGATTATTCAGAATAATAAAATTGAAGGCTTTTTTTTCTTTGCCTTCTGGTCTTTCAGTCTTTGAAATGCACATGGGAAATGCTCCTAGCTTTTTGTCATCATCAGGGAGATGATGCATTTATTGGTATTTAAAAAAAGTGGGGGAAATTTAATCCTGGGATGGTTTAGTCTGGAGCAGAGGAGGCTCGGGGGAGACCTTATCACTCCCTACAACTCCTGACAGGAGGCTGTGGCAAGGGAGAGGTTGGCCTCTTCTCCCAGGTAACAGTGATAGGATGAGAGGGAATGGCCTCAAGTTGCTTCAGGGGAGGTTCAGGTTGGATATTAGAAAAACTTTTCTCTGACAGAGTGGTCAGGCACTGGCACAGGCTGCCCAGGGAGGTGGTGGAGTCACTGTGCCTGGAAGTGCTCAAGAACCGTGGAGACGTGGCACTGAGGGACGTGGTCAGTGGGCACGGTGGGGATGGGCTGACGGTCAGACTGACTGATCTTAGAGGTCTTTGCCAGCCTTAGTGATTCTGATTCTAATTTCTCACCTGATCACTGGTCCACTGGTTCCCATAACCTTTTGCAGGCTCCCAATTTCTCTAAGTCCTCATGGGGACCTCACCCCATCCAGATGGGGTGTAGATCCCTGTGGGCTGTAGGGTGGTACACGACTTTGTGGGAGGTTTGGACCCAGGATGGGGTGGTGGCCTTGCTCCTGGGCTGGCCATCATGGAGCAGTCCAGGGAAAAGGGTTTCTTAAAAGAAGTCATTGTATGCATGGCCTGGAGGTGCCCTGCAGCTCCATTGCAGGTGCTGTGAGGCAGTGCAGTGCATTAAATGCTGGACAGTTGAGGTCAGGAGCATTACCTTGCCTGAGCTCCACCAGTACTGGCAATCAATGTTTCAGACAACGCTTCTCATGAGACGTTTCTTGTTATCACCCTAGAGGCAACATTGAGTGCCTTTCCATAGAGACACCTGGCTCATATCTCACCCCTTACTCACCACTGACAACTGTGTCCCAACAAACTGAGCCCAGGGACTTGCCTGGGTGTCCTCAAGAAGCAGTGGGATACATCTTCCCCTTTGTCTCAGTGATGGCATGTGCAGTGCTGGGTCAGAGGAGCTCACCTGGCAGAAAAGCGTTCCACCTTGTAACAGAAAAGGTCCCAAGACTCTTACGACTATGCCATTCATTTCATATGAAGCCAGGGTCTCTGCTGCGCATCATCCTCTGCTCTCTCAGCTCCTTTCCAATCCTCTCTCTCAAGCTTCCCCTCAGTCTTCTCTCTCTCTCTTTCTCAAGCTTCTTCCCCAATCCTCTCAAGCTACTTCCTTCTCTGCCTGGCTGGCCCTTATCTAAGCCTGGGGCAACCCTGCCCCAGGTCCACCCCTTCCGCTCACAGGTGCAAGAGATCTACCAGTACTCCCCAGGCCAGCCATGCCCCTCCACCATGTGCTCAATCATCAGTTCATGCTGTGATCAACTGTTTCCCTACCGATCTTCGAACACTTCAACTGCAGCAGCCATCCTGTATGGGTGGATGGCATGGATGGGGTGAGCCATTGCTCTGCGCCCAGCCCGGCTGCTGGTTTGTTCAGCGACACATCACTGGGCCAAAAGAAAACAAATCAAAAAAAAAAAGGAAGTGAAAGGAACAAGTGCAAAATTTGCCTGTGTTATCAATGCAGGGAAGCATGGGAAGTTAAGAAGATCACAGACAATTGAATTTAATTGAAAAAGAAGATTAAATAAAATGAGACTTGAATATGAAGAGCTAATTTGGATTAAAGGAACAAGCTGATTGCCTGAAGAAAGAAATTGGAGGATGAAAATGATTTTATTTTGTATCTAGGTTCCAGTTCTGTTTATATCAGGATGGTAAAGAAAAAACAGAGTAACAACCGCTCAGAGTGGTTTTCCATTGAAATTATAACTTTTTGAGGGAGGGTCACTACCCACAGGGAAATGGGGTTTCCATCTGACCTAATAGGATAATGGGAGATTTGACCCATGCACAGGAAAATGGGAGAGCTTGATACAAGGTTTTCATGTTCCCAGCACCGTTGCTGGTGACAGGAGGGCACTAACTTGTCCAAAAGTGCCAGAGTTGGGTGTTTTGGTGCAGCACGCTGGGGCTGTTGTCTCTGTGCTGTGCACGGGGCGGGTGGTGCTGGCAGCTTATGCATGAGCTCCTGAAAGCACAATTGATAAGGAAATAGTTTAGGGAAAATGAATAGTTCTTATTCCCAGCACAAATGGAAAAAATATATCACATACAGCACAAATGTGAAAAATGTGGGGTCGGGGAGGATGGGCCCTGTGCCCCAAGGACCGTAATCTGCTTCAATATTGTGAGAGGTTTTCAGCGCTGAGCAAAATCCAGCTGTGATTTCATTAAGGAGGCTCTCGCTCCTTGTGCTCAATATTTAATTTAACAGGAGTGTGTGTGTTGTGTTCGGGGTGTTGATTAACCATGACTCCGAGATAGAGGGGAATTACTAATATGGGAAAGCGCAGTCAGTATTTCATGGCGAAGAGTAATTGAGCTAACAGTTGACATATGGAGTTGTGTGGGCAAACTAATTAAATTTTACATCTTCCCAAGCATTTGTGAGTTTTATAAGCATTTGATTTATATATTAATTAAACCTTGGAGTGAAATAAAGAGGACATGACTATTTATACCGCAAATGTGTCTGTCAAGGGGAAGCACTTTGAGGTATTTACAGGCAGACAGCAAAACTTCTCAGAGAGTCCCTGGCTTAGTCTGGTGGAGGCAGAGGAGCCAACACAGAGTGTCCCAGCTGTGTCCCAGTTGTGTCCCAACCATGTCCCCCCCCATCATGTCCCAGCTGTATCAAAGCCATATCACAGCCATGTCCCATCTATGTCCCAGCCATGTCCCAGCTGTGTCCCAGCCATGTCTCAGTTGTGTCCCAACCATGACCCAGTCATGATGTCCCAGCCATATCCCGGACGTGTCTCAGCCATGTCGCAGCAGTATCACAGCTGTATCACCACCATGTCCCATCCTTTATGGTACTGATTCCTCCTCTCAAGCAGTGGGAATAAGCCCTGCCGAGTACAGAGACCAAAAGTGTCCATAACTCTTCCTGCATTGCAAGTAGCTCAGGAGAAAGCTAATATGTGATTTAAATATTTACCCAGCCCATTAGCAGGACATTAGAGGTGGTAACTGAGTGTCCTGTGATGACCTTGCCAGGGAGCTCTGGAGTTGTTGTATTAGCAAGATTTCATCCCCAAAGGGAACTTGTGTTTGGTGCATTTGCAGCTGGTCAGAGGGATGCCCACAGCTTTTCTGGTTACCAGCACCGTTTTCAGAGAATCATAGAATCACAGAATGATTAAGGTTGGGAAAGACCTCAAAGATCATCTAGTCCAACCATCAGCCCATCACCACCTTCCCTACTAAACCATGTCCCTCACTGTCACATCTCCAAATTTCTTGAACACCTCCAGGGACAGTGACTCTACTTCAGCTTGGGGACACTCTGATGGAGAGGAGTGTCTGAAGTTATGGGTTTGCACCCCAGGATCTCAGGTGAAGGGCAATTCCTGCAGATGGTATTTGGATATGGTGACAGTGAGGGTCCGAAGCCCCAGGCACTGGCCCTGATTTTCCTTTAGGCTGTCAGGACATATCCCATGGCTGGCACGTTGCTGCTCTGGAGTGGGCATACATCCAACTTATGGGTCTGTTCATGAGCCTGGGCTGAAATTGGGGCTGTCCAGTGATCTCTGGCAGTGCTGCGATGAGCTGGGAGCCTTTTTGGTGTGGAAATGTAACTTTTTTTTTTTTTTTTTTCAGGTCTGAGTGCTGGGATGGAGTCTGTCCAGTGAGCATCCTCACTTCTCTGCAGGCATGTTCCTGCACCCTCGCTGCCCTGTGTCCCACATGGCTCATCCGCAGTGGCTGGGATGCACGAACCCTCTGATCCCAGGGTTAGAAAAGAGAACTGTTTCCATTTGGCTCCGCAGCGATGCCTCCAGCAGTGCAGGCACTGGGGTCACTCTGCAGCACTCACAGCTGTTTCTGCATCCTGGGTCTGGCATCCTGCTGATGCTAAAAAATGAATCTACCCTTTATGTTTCCTTATTAGTAATGGGTTATTTTAGCCTCTTTTGAATGTAGAAACAGGAGCTCTTTTAGATGTCTGTAATAACATAGGACTCAGAAGGCATTTGATTTTGGTAGGAAACATGGATATTCAAAGTCCTGTAAATTTAGTAAACTATTTATAACAGGCACGCGGCTCGTATTCAGATCCATTAGTGCTATGAAATAGATGGTAGGGGTGTTTTCAGAGTCTGTGTGCCACCTTGCTATCCCACCTACCCTCTGGGACTTCATCAATCTCGTGGTGGCCAATGCCTCCTGCTCGCGGTGTCAGTGATGAATGCCACAGCCCCTGAAGAGGAAGGATCACGGCAGCTCAGTGCTTGTGTGTAGGATGAGTTATAGACTGGGGGGTGGGAGGTGCTGGGACTGAGTTGGGATTAAACAGGGAGAGAGGAGACCTGGATGTGATGTGAAGGTATTCATAGGGCAGGGGCAACCTTATGGGAAATCCAAACTACCTGGGAGCCCACTGCCCAGGCTCTGAGCCTTGGGCTTTGCTGCCCATGCCTACCTGGAGGAGACAAGGGGCTGATCCACCGACAGTGATTAATTTTCCCTAATTAAATGTTTGGCAGCGTTTACAGCGGGGCTCAGGGAATTGATGATCCCTGGAAAACCCTGGGATGAGCACGCTCCTGTTAAGGACACTGTCACCCATGGCTGGGCAGACTGGTGTCACCTTGCTGCACGGGAGCCCCGGAGCACTCAGCAGCAAGCACACAAATACCTTTCACCCCAGCCCAGCCCGGCTATTAATACACCCGTAACAACTCGCATCTCTACACAGCACTACGTACGTTTCACTGGTGCTTTAGTTACAACGTTAGAGTACAGCGTGCCATCAATTTGTGCACTCCCCATCTACAAATCAATGTAGCTAATGCGATGCGCAGCATCTTGCGTTCAGCGAGCTCTCACTGCTTTCCTAGCAGTGCCAATATGTTAAGCCTAGAAATGCATCCAATACAATGAATTTTAATTTTGTATAACACTGGGACCTGCAGATCTCTTCTTTGCATGACATAAACCTGAGCACTAGGGTACAGTGCTTTGGAAATAGCCACACTGCATTATGGAGAAGGCAGATCGGATCAGATGCTGCTGGAGTATCAAAAATCCTCCTCCTTGGTCCTGTGATCAATGGGGACTTTTGCCTGATGTCACAGGTAGAATCAATAACGAACCTGGAGGATTCAATATAGGGAGCTGTTCTCTCTGCTTTTTGTGAGCTGCCGGACCCCACTCACCTACAAAGTCCATGTGCAATGCTAAAGGTGCTGTTATCTCCTCACTGTTCTTCCTCCACCCTAATGTACAATCTGTCCCCACACTTCACAAATGTGCCCTCTGCTTGGGTCATGCCCGAGCTCCAGGTTGCTATTGATATAGTGGAGAACCTCAGCAATCTTCACAAAATTTGTGATCTGGTCCTGGCATATTTGACAGATAACACTCGAAATACAAATGTCAAAATGCATTTAGATTTTCCCCCTTTCTAACTAGCCCTGGAGAAAATGCAAACCCTTCTTGACAGAATCAGTTCAGGAGCCTCCTCTAAGCCAGGCCCTGAGTGTTGGGAGAATCTGCCTCTTAAAGCCATATAGATCCATCGCTGTGGTACAAAAAACACTCTTCACCCTGAGGCAGAATTGCTTAAGAAAATCCTGACGTGATTAGACACCACTATCTTCTGAGAAAAAGTAAGTACACTATTAAAGGATAACTGAGAGGCTGCACAAACCGGCAGAATTGAAATTTCTTGATGCTGTGGTCCCCAGTGCCAGGTTGGCAGGGGGGTACAGAGAAGAGCCTGAGTGCCTGTATTTTTCCGAATAATGCTGCACAGGTGTGGCACAGCCCCAGGAGCTGCTCTCCTGTAGGCACTAACAAACACTGCGATACCCCAGTGCTGATATGGGGCACGGTTAGGCTCTGGCTTGGTGAAGATCACAAACACAGACCTGAACTGGTCCCAGCGCTGGGCTTCGATTTGGTAGCAATTTATGCATGTGCTTTGGCATGCAGTGCCTTCAATTGGTATAATGATGCCAGTTAAACAATTGTCTTCCTTGTAGTGCCTGAGAGCCCACAGATGACACACAAATTAAACAAAAAGCCAGAGTTTGCCCCCAGAAGTGCATGATGGAAGTGTGGAAGGAGTGCATTGCCCACAGGTGTCTGCATTAGTCAGCAAAATAATTAATTTTATTGAGTCAATAGGTTTAAGCATAGTCATAAATACTAAGCCCCATCAGGGCTGTCACTAAGAGCACTGCTGATGTGTCCCATCTCAGAGTGTGATAAGCACCTGCTTTCGTTTTCCCCAGGTGCAAGGTGTCCCCAGTGAAACCTGTGGGCCCTCTGCCCATGGAAATGGGATATGAATATGGATTTGGCTGGCTGCTGTCCATCTTGTCCTCCCCAGGGCTGCAGGGGGTGGCAGAAAGCAGTGCTCACCAGGAAAAGTGGATTTTTGCCAGCAGAAATGCTTTGTCAGAATTAAAATGCATGGAAATAGCTGAGGCTCAGCAATGACACTTAAGTGTAAACAAAATGACCGTGGAGACCTGGTGGAGCATGGCCGTTCTCAGGGGCTAGTAATCCTTCCTGGATTAATGAAGAAACGTGGGCACATGGACCTGTGCCATTTGGGATGTCTATGGCTGAGCCCCGAGGCAGCCCCTGGGGCTGTTGGGTTTGTGTTCTGAGCCCCACTGCACCAGGGGGGATTTGCTGGAGGTCCCGTGGGGTCTTCTTGTGAAGGCCCAGCCAGCCCAGCCCATCATGCAACACGGCCTGAGATTTGCAGAGAAGCCTTCTGGCTCTACTCGCCTATAAAACTCTTTTTCTCTAATAGGAGTTACCAAATAAAACTATTCACTGAACAACAGTGCAGCAGACAGTAAATAAAAACATAGGGGCTCAGGCAGCTGATTTAAAAGCTCAGTTTATGGGTCTCTCTAGAGGAGAGGGGGAGATGGAGTGTGGTTTGCATTGCCAACGCAGTGACACCAGAGCTTTATGTGACGTGGGTGCAGCACGTGGGCCTGTTAGCTTGGGAAAGGGTCACAGGTGTGATGTGGGGAGAAGTGTGACAGGTAGCGTCCCTCTGAAGGCCATTTCTCCCAATAGCATTGGTGTCAATGTTCCAAGCATCTCTAATTGTAAATGAATTAACAAAGCCACACCAGTGGGGGCACAGCACCAAGTGAGGTGCCTGCACAGCTATGGGGGCAGAGGCAGGAAACGCTCTCCAGCACCAGCTCAGCCTCAGGATTTTGTCACCTCTGACAGCCAGTGTGTCAGAAACAAAATACTGAGATTTTGGACCATAAATGCCCCTTTCCTTTCCTCTACAGGTCCCATTGTTGTTAAGTCCTTGTTCTGTCCCCACTGGCTGTGGGGCTGAGCAGGAGCTCACAGAAGTGAAGAAGCCCCTGAAGTTTCTTGTCAGTGCAGCTGCATCTTTCTTCTTCTTCTTTTTTTTTTTTTTAAATTACTATTTATTTATTTATTTCAGCTTTTATTTAAACCTCTTTTTAATTATTATTATTATTATTGTTTTGCTAAGAGGTTTACAAAAAGAATGTCTATGTAAAATGATCAGACACTTAAGCCTTCAGACCTTTGTTTTCAAATACTGCTTGGGAAATCAATCCTCTCAAATTCTGGGGGGCTCTTTTTGATTTCTCCCCTTCTCCAACCCCACTGAAAGCGACTGAATGAGGCTGTTCTTCCTCACCCTGCGGAGGGGCCTCGCCCACAGTGCCCCTTGTGCCTCTCCCCACACTGTGACTGCCCTGGGGACAAGGCTAGGTTCACTGTGGGACCTTCACCACCTCACAGCCAGAAGCAGCACGTGTGGAAGAGCTGAGCTCTGAGCTTCGAGCTATGCTCGGGTCTTGCAGGCCATGGAAAGCAGCAGACAGAGTGTTTTAACCTAGTGCCGTCGAGGCGCCATGTCAACCCTTCAGCTACCCCAGCAGCGAGGTGCTGCGTGTTGGGGCCTTATCCATGCCCACGGAACAGCTGGAGCTCCTTCTGCAGTGAGGTGTACATTTTGTTGTTAACAGTGACAAGAGCTGAGCAGGATGTCATGGCGGCTCTGCCCTGTGAGCCCACGGTGTTCCTGCCGTGTTGTCCCATGGATGCAGTTAGAGCTGCTTGGTAACACCGATAAATACCCTATCACATTTCTCACCCTCTTCCCTATTGATAACTGTTAAACAAATGCAGGTTTCGCAGAACTCTTGTTGGGGAGTTTGGAAATTGGGATTTGCTGGACTTCATTCGAAATAATTGTGAAAAGTACAACCAAAATGACAGAAATAGAACAAATCCAAATATCCTTTTTGTCTTGTACAGTAAAACATACTTTGAGCTAACACTGATTTGATTTGAAAGGGAGTTTTGGTGAAGAGTAAATGAAACATGATTATTGTTTTCAGATTTCTCCGTGACACAGAACGACATAGAAATTACTCCTTTTACCATCCTAAGTAATATGGACTGTGATGTCTGCATTAAAGATTTCTGAATAATTTTCAAAAGGTTCTATTTTTCACTTGATTATAACTTTGTCAAACATTAGCACTTTGCACTGAAGTTTTTCATCTTGTAGCTGACACATGCAGATGGTCACATAGATTTCCTTGTATGTACTGATGCAAATTTTCAGCTGAAAGAAAGCAGTTGCACTTGGGAATAAATTTATAGAGTAGGAGATGATTTATCTATATTACACAAATTGCTATGAGTGTTTTGCCTGGAAGAAGCTCCATGCTTTTGATGGAATCTCCACATTTGATGACAAAGCTCTCTAGGCCCTATTTAAAAACTTGGAATGGGTGAAGTTCTGAGCCCTGATAAATCTCAGTCCACAGCTGAGAGGCAGGAGGACCCAGAAGTAGTCAGAAGAGGTGAGACAGGATCTGGGGATGTGAGGAATCCCAGAGTGGAACTGGGAATGCAGAGAAAGGAGGACAGGAGGAGTGAGACACGGCTCAGATGGGGAAAAGGGCACCAGACATGGACACAGCAGCAAAGAAAGCAGAAGTGGTGCTGATGAAGGTGGAAGAGATGATCCATAATCTGGTGGAGAACTCCAAAGATGTGCTGACCCTAATTCTCCCGGCCATGAAAGTTTGGGTTAGGGACTCCCTCTAGGGGCTGCCCAGTGACAGCTTTCTGCACACCACCACCCAGTGTGGCCACATCTGGGCTTTGAGGTCCCAGTCCCCTTCCTGCCACCACTCTGGGCTCTCCCTTACCCATGAGGTGAGGATAGTTCCTTGCCAGGGAGCATTTTAAGTCCTTTGTGTCATCCTTTGAGACAGTGATAGCACTGGTTGATGTAGGAAGTTGAGAGGTGTGTGATGAGTGAAGAAGGTAGAGCAAAAAGACAGTTCAGGAGAGCTGAATAATGCTTCCTGGGTCCTAGCACCTGCTCTGCAGCAGTCCTGAGCCTCGCCATCATCACAGGTCACTCAGGTCACTGGGAGCTTTGCTGGGTGCGCACACTAAATGTACCTACCCTTGGAGAAGCAGTAGGATTTGGTGCTGCACTGTTTTGCCTGTTTAGGGGATGTGGGCTGGGAAGCTGGAGGAGCCTCAGTTTCCCTCTGCCAGATGTGTGGTGGTGACAGTGGGGGAAAATGAGGCAGATGGCTGGGGTGGTGACATCTGAAACCACTACAGCAAGATTTGCTGGGGTTCATTTATTGGGCACCTAAGGTTCATAACCCCATCTGAGTTCGGGGGGTTATTTTAAGGTTGCATTTGTTAGTGTATGGGAGAAACAAAGGAAAACTACAGGGTGGCACTTGTGTGGGATGTAGATGCACCTAGTTAGATGTGTTGACGGGTGAAGAACAGAAATCTGATTTCCAATTAGCATTTTTTAACTCTACCCACCTCATGTCTCTGTACTCCAAACTCTGTCCTGAGTGTGCTCGCCTGGCAGATGGCTGAAAGCATACTCCTGGGCCACCCAGCCCTGCCACCGGTGGTGTCACACTTGGGCACTCTGTCTCCTCTCACAGAACAAATAACTCTTTGACCTTCATGACAATTACAGGAATATAATCTTTTTGAAGGGCACTGTCACAGTTTGATTAAAACTGTCTGACAGACTCAAAGTGGTTAGCCCTGATGGAGAGACAGCGTGGTTGCTGATGTGTCCCTTCTTCAGCGGATCCTGCCAAGCCACCAAGGAGCGAGCCCCATCCTGTGCTGGGGCTCCAGGGAAGCCCCGCTGTGCTCAGGAAATCCTGTGTCTTCTGCTTGCACATGGGTGAGGATGGTAGAGTGGTGCTTGGGCAGATATTTAGCGTCACGTGTGCAACAAGGAGGAACAAGATGCAATTTTTTACCATGCTCTTAATTAACAATGAGTTTTTTTTCTTCATGTTCTTCACTCTGTTGTCATGATTTTGGTGCCAGCTAATACCATAGTGCTGGTGCTGGTACACAAGTCAATGCAGTAATGTAAAAGAGTTTGAATTGGGCCCAATCAAATAATTCTACTCCTGTTGTAACCAGAGCAGAATAAAGCCACGTAGGTCTATACACAGCGAGAGTTAGGTTCTGGCTAAATCTATAGCATTTTCTCTTGCATTCACCTTGCATAAATTAAATCATTTTTGTAAATAACGAGAAAACTTATTAAGCCTCAGAAAGGTTAGACTTTCCACTGGATTTTATGTCTGTTGCATAAATCCTCCCATGTATTTCCATACTTCGCACAGAGATAATTTTTTACAGTATAAGTTCCATTAGCATTCTCATACCATATGTTAATGTATGCAGCCTCCTGCACTCCCCATAAATCACTGGCATCCGATTCTGCTTCCCAATTCAATCAGCAAGGGCCCACCTGGGCCTCTGGGCACCTAGAAACTGTGCAAACACATGAGGTCAAGCAGCAGTCCATGGCTGTCTACAGAAGGGAAATGTTTACGTCCAGCCACTTCCAAGGCACCAAGGTCCCCAGGCCATCCATGTCACGCTGGATGCCTCAGCCATTAGCTGAAATATTTCTGTCGCTCATGGGATGTTTTCTCTGGAAGTGCCAAGTTTACACTAATAACTCAGTGTTCAAAGAACTACTTTAGTTTCCAGATATTCTGAATTTCCCGTGGATTGGTGAAAAGAAAACGATCCTCTTTACATTAATAAAAAGTAATTCTAAGTACACATCAATAGAGAACAAAACTGTAATTAACTCCAAACACTTCGCATTTATAACCAACATGCATTGTTGCTAACTCTTGTTTCACATTTTGCTGGTACAAGTGGACTGGCTGGAGGACCGGAGCCTGAAAGTGCTCATCCTTGTGCCTCTGCACATCACAGCTCCGCAATAAGATCAGGTTTCACCGCTCACAACCAGTGCCACGATTTACCACTTTTTAAAATGCATTTACTTTGCAGGGACAGTACAAAATGCCACGTTTTTGGTTCCTGTGCCTTGCAGTCTTGGAGTTGATGTCTCTTACACATTCACTTCACATAGCTATATCCTTGCCACTTTTCCTTCCTTTGGACAGAGCTCTTGGCTTTCAGACAATTCCTGCAGACCCTGCAGCAGTTGTGTCACCACAAGATGTGTCACTCCGACTGGAAGCAGTCAGGTTTGAAAACCAAAGAACTGCCTGACTTGCATCCTAGGTGGCACAGGCAGGGAGTGAGCAGGCAGCGAGGGGCACGCAGACAGATGATGTCTTTTAGCCTCCAGCAAGGCTTAATGTGGTTAAAATCAAGATGCAGCGATGGCTCTTGATGATGCCAGGAATCTGATACACTACTTGTTTGCAGCTCCTCAGAAAGAAGTGGTCCTCTGATATAAGGGGTTTGCAGAGTGTTTTACTCCAGTTTTACTCTCCTTTTCCTACATGTTTCAATGTGAAGTCCATTGTGGAAGGAGCTGGTATTTTCCTTGGGAGAAAAAACAAGATGAGTCATATTGTGGATTTCTTGGTGCAGGTTCCATCTTCTTGTTCTGTGTTTGCACAACACTTGCACAAGAGGTTGCAAATACATGATAGGTTCCCAGGCAGCTACCAAAACATACAATAATCACAAAGAAAAGGGATACATAATAGCCAGCACTTTTTTTATTTTGGTCAAAAATCCATTCTGCTACATCAATGTGAATTTCTCGTGTGACTAGGAATAGGCTTTGTGTGCGTAGCAAACGGGTAGCTTCGAAAAAGCTTTAGCACTGTTACACGTGATGGGAAGTAAGGAAGGTTTGATGGCTGCAAAACTCAGCTGGGCAGAGATGGCACCAGGAAGTCATTGCCAAAACAGCAGGTTTTGGGGCTCTGGTACTACTTACACTACTGATAAAGACAGCAGTGGTAGGACAGGGAGCAGATGCTGATCTCAAGCAGCTGCTGACAGCTGGCAGGCTGAAGGAGGGGCTGAGAAGTACAAATATCAGCAGCAAATCAACAACTGAATGGGAAGGAAATCTGAATGTCACGATCAGGGACAACTGTGAGGTGAAGCCTTCGTGGACACTTGGTGGACACACAGGCACTGGCTGCTCCATGGAGGGGGGTTTGTGGGTGGCGGGCATCACACGCCGGGCTTGAGTTGGCAGTGACGTGCTGTTATGAAATTGGCAATCTTTGGCCTTGGCAAAAGATTCCTGTGTCCTGTCCTGAGCAGCGTGCATTAGGAAAGATGTGGACCTTGGGAGAAAGTCCAGGGGGAGCACTGGGAGTGACCAGAGCTCTAGAAAACACCAGTGACGAAGGAAAGTGGAATGGTCTGAGGTTATTCAGCTTCAGAAGGACAGGGAAATGACTGTCAAGTGTGTGAAGGTCTGCCACCAAAAGGCAGGGAATCACCTGCTCTGTCTCTCTGTGATGGATAAGACAAGGAATTAGAGGTTAAACTGCAGTGGGGAAATTAAGATCTGACATTGGGAAATTATTTTTTTGGGGGGACAGATGGCCTTGCTAGGTTATGGAGTTTCCACCCCTGCAGATTCCCATGCGTTAGTCATTGATCATGCCCGCAGGCAGTGACAGCGGGGAATACCCACCTCTGGAGATGTCAGTGACCTTCTGCTGCTGTGAATTACAAGAGGCAGGCCTTGTAGGTGAGGCAGTGGTAAAAAAAATCAGGTCCATGTTTAGATCTCAGGCATGGCAGATTTCTTTTGTGAGTCTCCCCAGGGAGGAAGCAGTGTCTTAGAAGCCCACCTGAACCTGGGAGCCTTCCTCCAGTGAGTCTTGTTCCTGTCTTTTTGGAGAAATAGCATCATCACTATCACATTGAGGACACGTTCTCAGAAAAGGACTGAGAGTGTCAATTGAAATCAGATCCACAGTATTAATCTTTGAGTTGATGAAAATACATGGCCAGACATCTGTGAGGTTACCTTTTCTGCCTAACAAGAGCTGAACTTGATGGATTTAGTACTTGTTTAAGCCGCAGCGTGTTCACAAGTCTCAGCAGGCCCCAGACCTACCACGTAAGTTGGACACTTCTGGTTCAGAGAAGCACATTAACTCACACCAGGCTTTTCTTCCACACCACACAGGGCACGGAGGAAGGCTCACAGCCCTGCTGTCCTTGGAGCAAGGTGACCAGCCGCTCCTTCTGTCATTGCCTCTCCTTCTTCCTCGCCCCCGTGGTCTGCAATCGGCTCCGCTCGCTCGGTGAGACATGGCTGGAGGTGAGCACTTCGGGAGGGCTCTCCTCCTCCTTCCACCTGTTTTTCATTCCTTGACTCACTGGCTTTAAGCTGTAAGCGGTGACGTGACAGCTGAGTCATGGACGCGCCACCTGGATGCTGTCAGCATCAATCTCTCTTATAAGGATCATAGACGAGTAAAATAGAAAAGACGATTTGGGCTTCGCATCCGTCTTCCTGCCAGCAGAGACTGAGCCTTGCAGTGTGGTCTCTGGCTTTGCCCAGCCTCACCCTCCAAATCCCACAGCCTCCACTGTTCTGCCCCAGGAACATCACTGCCAAGGAGATCTCTGCTTTTCCACGGTTGTTATCTAGACTGTTTGGCTTTTGTGAACAAAGAACTTCATACAAATATCCACACGAGAGATTTTTTTCTTCCCTTGCAAAGGAATTCACTCAAATTGCAAAAGTGGAGCTTAAATGTTTTGTGTTTTGTCAAGCAGTTTTAAGAGTCTCCCTGCTGCATTCATTGTTGTACAGAGTGGATGAAAAAAAGATGCAGTCCTATGCCCTGGAGAGCTTACACTTTTCATTTAAGCAAGATACAGTGACTGAGAATGACAAGTAACGAGACGGCAGGACACGAGTCATACGAGAAAGGTCAGAACGTTTCTAAATAAAGCCCATTGTCACGCTCTTAATTTGGGTTTATACTGGATCGGTCATCACCGATGCCTGTGTGTGTTGGGACAATTTTACCACATTTTAACCAAACTTTTTTTAATCTCACAATGCCATCTTTCTACAGAAATCTGTGTTTTTCTCTCACAGTTAATCTTTCTCTCAGGTTAACCAGGCTTTTTCAGTGCCTGGGCACCCCAGAGGTGCAGGTGCTTGTTCCAACATCCTTAGGTTTGGCTCTCCAACCCTCGCATCTTCCTCCTCATGCTACCTGATTAACAGAGGATCGCATTTATCCATGTAAAGTAAAAGTTCATTGTCGTAGCAGAATGCAATGCCACAGATGTCCATTCAATGCTATCTGTCACACCTGTGGATTTGGCTATTATTTTTTACTAATTTTATTCTTGTCTTTGTCCTGAGGGGACAGATTCCCTCTGGTACCTGACTGCAGGTTCATTCAGCTCCCAGAGGGAAGCCCAGATGCACTTCAGAAGGGTTGATAATGTATGTCTTTCATCCTGGTGAAACCAGCTGCCCATGCACATCAACTCCCCGCAGCAATTTTTCCCTTCACAGAATAGAAATAATTAGCCTAATGGTTGGGTGTGGAAATTTTGCTAAATTAAGACAAGGGGTATGCATAACTGAGCTGATTTTAGCTCTCCAACCTTCCAGCCTCCCCTTTCCCTCTCCTGAAGTCATGGAGGCTTAAGCTGAGTTCTGTGGGCATTCAGAGAGCTCAGAAGAGAAGTGGGTGATTTTCAGCAGGAAACTGCCAAGGGTTTGGCTTTATCCTCACACACGTTGCTGAGGAGCTCAGTCAAGTGCACGTGTTGTATTCAGAAGGCAGGCGAGGATCTCTGACTCCTGGTAGATCTCCAAATTCCCTGACATCCAACTGCCTGCTGCCCACTGAAGCTTCAGCCTCTATCACTTGGAGTTAACGCTGCGGTTACCATAAATGTGCTTTCATCATTTGTATCTTGTATGGAAGGCCCCAGCTCAATTACAGAAACAGATGCTTGGTTGCACAGCCAGCACAGAGTTATCCCAGCAGTCACACTGGAAAAGCATTAGTTATCCGAGGAGACAAATTGAACAAGACAAATCTAGGGCCAACCTGTTTCTCCTCAAGCAGTTTGTAAGCACACACCGAGAAGCAGAGGACTGGGAAAGGAGAACTGAATTTGCTCTCACTCTGAGAACCCGCTCTGAGCACAAGGACTGGAGCTGCCCTGACGTTTCCTCCACCGCCCCTGGCTGCGAGGACCAAGGATCAGCTGCTGTGCCTTTCTGATTTTTGGGGACATGAGCAGCCATATGCCACGGACCAGGCTTCTCCAGCACAGCTTCAGTTCTGTAAGAGCTCTGTACCCCACGCTCTGTAGATGATAAACTCTCAGGGAGCAATTGTGCTCTGGAAGAAGGCAACAGCAGAAGTCCCTCTGGCTTAAAGGTGGGGTGGAAGGTTCAGAACCTCTGATTACTCTTTTCCAGAAAACATACATTAAGTTATCCTAAGTTTGGCCAACAGCTGCTGCTTCGGGGTATGAAGAAATTTGTTTTCCATCGATTCTCTCCACACCTGTTGATATTTCTCCAAGCAGTGTCCTGAGGGCAGGTCTGTGTGCTGCTTTCTTGGAAGCAACAAAACACACTGTAACAGGAGTCCCAAAACTCTTAGAACTACGCCATTTCTTTCAACTGGATCTGGGGTCTTGGCTCCTTCCATGTGCTGCTGCTCCTCCAGCTGCCCTCTGATCTTCTCTCTCCCAGACTGCTTTCACTTTCCCTGGCTGGCCCTTATCTAAGCCTGGGGCAACCCCGCCCCAGGTCCACCCCTTCTGCTCACAGGTGCAAGGGATCTACCAGTACTCCCCAGGCCAGCCATGCCCCTCCACCATGTGCTCAATCATCTGTTCATGCTGTGATCAACTGTTTCCCTACACACGCTTACCAAAAAATGCCCCATCAGAGAGCAAGGGCCAGAGGATTTTGTCTTTCAGTTATTGTGAGCAGATACAGTGCAGTGCAAACAGCAGCCATTCACAGTGATCAATGAACACAGAAAAGCCTCTCCAACTGCAGTGTCTGTTTGGTGTGTACACAAACTTCTCCTTCTGCAGCATCTGTGACAGACGCTGTCAGTGTAAGGGGCCCGATTCTGGCTGCATGGCCCTGGTTTTGTGCGTTGCTGCAGCAGCACAGGGCTCTGTGGGTGCCTTACAGATGGCAAGGTGAGAACCACCTCCTGCCCGTGCTCAACGTAGTAAAAGGCTTCCTGTGCTGTGCAGGACCCCGTATCTGCTGGGTCCATCACGAAGAAGTCAGTCCAGCACTGTGCTGGTGAGGCGAGTGCTGTTGGAAATCCCAGGTTGGGTCAAACACAAGAGCACAGTGTTCGTGGGGGATGGCGGCAACTGATACAGTGAGCCTACCCACTTCAGAGAGTAACAGCAACTAGTACCGTCATAGTCTGTATTTTGTGAATGGAAATCATGTCTCATGCACTCTGAGCATTAGCAGACTGGAATCTACTTTTAGCAAGAAATCTGGGCATTTTAGCATGGGGAGTGTATGTGCTATGTGTTACCAGCTGCTGAATACATGAAGTTTCAGATATTCTGTCATTGGGATCACAGAATCATTAAAGTCGGAAAAGACCTCCAGTGTTACCCAAAATGTTCATCAGTTATGGCCAAAGAAGCACCACAAAGCCAACCACTGGGGTGAGGATGCTGACCCAAGGAAGCAGCAGCTCCAGGAGGAAACGTGGAGACCAAGCTCCAATCACCCTGCAGCTCCAAGGCTGGGGCTGTCCTCCTGGAGGATGGGAAGGGTAGTTTTAGAAACCTGCTCCAGATCTGGTACAGGGTGAAAGGCCTTGTTCTGACAAGGCTCCAGCATCCCAGGCTGGTGTCCTCGCCACTTGGTATGCAGAGCTGTGGCAAGTGCGTGCAGCATGCTCTGGAAATGGCTGCAGAAGGCAGGTCTGGTGGGGCAGGAGCATCTTCTGAGAATCCCTAGCACCTCCAGCTGAATGGCTCTACCTTGAAGCAGAAATTATAGATGAGGAAATGTATGTGCTCCTCAATCTCGGAGCTTCAGTGTGAAGTGTCTGTGTTCTTGACTGTCTAAATTTGGGAGTTGTGCCTGAACCATCCAACACTTCCCTGAGCAGTCAGGTTCCTAAGTCCTTTAACCCTGTCTGAAAGCAGACTTTCAAGTGTCTGTAGTGGTGTGTCCTGTTAAACCCAGAAGGCAGGCACTCTCTCTGCACTACAGAGGAGTGATTAAATTATTCCTAAACAAAATTGCCATAATGTGACACCTCCCCGAACTGTTGATACCTCTGTAATCTCCCCTGCCTGCTTGTTCGAATGCTTAACTTTCCTTATGAAGAACTGTGCCTATTTTGTTCTGCTGGAAGTTAGGGTGCACTTCTGCCTCTGTCCTTGCTGATCCATGGAGAGGCAGACACTGCTGTATCAATTATTCCGGCTTTGCACAGGGACCATTTGGAATCAAGCTCCCAGCAGCGGCCACCTCATTACGGCAGCGAGCTGATGCAAATAGGGAAGTTGCAACAGAGCCCAAATGGTACAGGAGCTTAATTATTCAGAAAAAGGTTTAGAAAAGTGACAGTGTGGCTGCTGCCTTTTGAAAACAGGGGATTAAAAAGATGCTGGGGAGGTCTGCGGAGCTCTGGGGGAATGGGGAGGGTGCACGTACACAGGGAGAGCCACGCTCGTGACAAATTCCAGAACAAAAGGGAAATTAACAGCAGCTTAAGTAGGGATGATCAACAAAGCGGTGTAATTCAGATGTGAATGTATTTGGATTTAATGCAGATAATATATGGAAAATTATACTGAGGCTGAAGCAGAAACAACTCTTAGAAATCATTTTACAAGGCTTTAGACAAGTGTGGGGCTTTATAGCAGCACCGTAGGATGCAGCCCTTGATTCAGAGGAGAGGAAAAGGATTTACATCTCTGTCACAGCCTCTTGGAACACTCGGTGGCATTGTGCTGAGTAATAGACATTGCTGCTCCAATGTGACCGCGGGCACAACGTGCAGGGCAAGGCTCCCATATATGGGATCCATTCCCCTTTGGCTTTACTTATTGAGAGGTGAAAAAACTCAGACTTGGAGGGCCCGGGCTTCTGACCGCAGCAGCAGAACAAAGCCTGGGTAACTCCAGGAAAAGTGCTGGGCACAGGCACTGGGACAAGTGAGGTGACATCTGGTCCGTGGGTGCTCACTGGGAGAGCTGCGCTGTCCCCTCCTCACACACTGGGGAGAGTCACAGCAGAGTCCCAGAGGCTCTCAGGGCATCTCAGGGCCAGGCTGGACGGGGCCCTGGGCAGCCTGACCCAGCACTCGGCCTGGTGGTTGGCAGCCCTGCCTGTGAGAGGGGGTCTGGAGCCGGGTGATCCTTGAGGTCCCCCCAGCCCATGCCATTCTGTGGTTCGGTGATTCCCACAGCTCTTGGGACAGACACAGATGTCACCATGCATGAGGACAGAGGGGCTCAGCGCAGCACTCCCCTGGGACACCCACACCGTCCCTGTGCTGCCGCTGCCCCCAGCCCCGCTGCTGTGGGGTCAATCCCCATTCCTGCTCCGCACAGGCGATCCCCGGAGGCACAGAGCAATGCGTGTGCTCCCACCACGCCAGCAGCGTTTAATCAGAAAATCCAAGGCGATTCATTGCAATTTATGGGATGGGGGAAAAAATGGAATAACAAAAATCAAACAAACAGTCGGTTTGGACCCCACGTACGTGGGGAAACCCACACAACCCGAACTCTGCCAAAGGTATTTCCTGGCTGGCGGTGCCGCTCTCCCTCCCGGCAGCGGGGACGGAGCTGAAGGGCCGCGCGGTGCCACTGGCGGAGCCGCGCCGCTCCCCCCCCCGCTGCGCGCGGACGGAG